>JANIJG010024573.1:0-10068 GCA_024611175.1 Megaceryle torquata
CCTACAGACAGCAACGATGGCCTGTGAAATCCAGTTTGATAGTGCTAAAAACATGAACCTACCTGCAAAAAAACCCCCAAAAAACCAAACCAAAACAAACAAAAACCCAAACCAAACCAAACAAAAAACCAAAACAAACCCCCCCCCCAAAAAAACCCAAAACAAAACAACTACAACAAAAAACCCCCCACAAACCATAAACCCACCCAAATTAACTAAAAATAAATAAAACAAACAAACAAAACAAACAAACAAACAAACAAAAAACCCAAAACCAACAAACCACCCAAAGGAAATCAAAGAAAGACAGACTTGAAGAATAAAGTGGAAAAAAATCCCAAGAGCGAGAAATAAAAGTTCTATCTCTTTAAAAATATACAGTACCAGTCTGAAGAGCCTAAGTAGAAGGAAGCTATTCCAGGAAGAGCAGTGCTTGGAGTTATAAGAAAACAAAGCAATTTTCCTGAATTTAGATGGTAGCAGAGTTGAAGTGTATGCATGTGGCATTTGTGGAAAAAAAGTAGTAGTTTACAAAACCTTCCTGCAGTACAAAATGGCTTGTTGTATTACTGAGAGAGCTCGTATCACTTTGAAATGGGAGCAGCAAAATCAGCAGTGATCTTCAGGAAGCAGTAACTAGGAATATTGTCTGTCAGGTTTGGGCTGATGTCGTGTTGGAACCAGCCAGGGTGGAAGGAGGTAGCAGTTTGCACAATAGTGACTATTAAAAAATTGTGAAGTAACATGATTGTGAGAAGATGCAGTTATCCTGGGATTCTAGTCAAGATTTCAGTTATGTTTTAGAACTGTATTTTTTTTCTTTTACATTTAGTTTCAGGAAAAGAAGCAAAAAAATATAGATACCGGGATAAACTCTGCTCTCACTTGCATCAGTAGGAATTGAGTTTCTTCAACAGAATTGCTATTGATTCATATCGACTCAGCTGAGAGTAGGATTTATCCTATTGCCTGGGGTTCTCTCTTGGTTTTTGAAATGAAATGCTTTCTGCACACAGGGAACAGCTATATATTTTCAGTCTGGATGATTTAAATTTTAGATTAAGAAAAAGAAGACCTAACGGTAAAGCCCTTTTCAGAGCACGTAGTGCATGTAGCTGTTCATATATGTGTACTCTCCAGCACACTTCAATTGCTCTTCTCAGAAAATTACTGCCACCCCCATTTGACTTTCTTCTACTTGGTCTGCTACAGAAAGACAGCTGTCATTAAAATGTAAAGGCACTGCATGGAAAAAACAAAGACCTGACAATTTGCATGCAGACAGGCTCTAAGTCTCCTTAGGTGGGTGGAAATAAAGACAAAAAGGTCAGATCTCAGAAATGTTCCTGAGGTCAGAGGAAAAGAATGGGGTTTAGAGGAGTTGAAAGTAGAAGCTGAAAAAAGGACCTGCTTCTCTTGGATTTTATTTGCTCTCAGGGCTGAAAGGGTTGGGATTGTCAGGATATCATAAAAGTTTAAAACATGTCTGGATATACAGGGCTTGTAGAGCTTGGAAAGATAGGTGACTCTCACCTCTCTGTAATGGAGGAATCTGTTTCACAGAAAGGTAATAGAAAATATTGCCCAAAGTAGAGCATTGCTTAAGGGTAAGCAATGGGTTGCAGATCTCTTGATCCAGACTCTAATTTAGCCCCTATGTATTTTAATAATGTTAAAAATATTTTGGTGCATATAACAAGAAACTGTGGCCAGGAGTCCATGGAAAGACCTGATGTAGAATAGAGAGGCCAAGGTGAGACCTTTTAAATTCTTTTTAATGCTTTGCTGGTTTGTTTGTTTGGGTTTTTTTTGTTTGTTTTGTTGTTGTTGTTCTTATAATTTATCTACAACCATTCCATTATGTGATCATAATCATTTGCCTGAAGTCTTAGAGACATCTCAGCAGCAGTTATCTCCAGAAGGACTGTGAGGAAACAGTAATGTGGCTTTTGAGATTAGCAGTTTTATGGCATAAATCAGCAAAAGATGAATTCTTGGGGAACTTTTAAATAGCTTATTTAAGTAGCCTTAAATAAAGAGGGGAAGAAGTAAAATATGGATTGAATGCTGAATTAACTTCACTGTTTATTAATAACATGGTTCCTGGTTTTCTAGGGTATAGTGGCAACACTTGAAGGTTTCAAAAGTATTAATTAATGGTCACCTTTTCATGGGAAGTGTATGGGGTAACCCAGTAAATACTCATGCAGAGAGGAAAAAATGCACACCGTCTGCTAAAAATCTCTTGAACTCTTTTGGAGCATGTGACTTGCATACTGTGTGGCTCTGAATTCAGCTTTCCCCTTGCTGTATGATTAGGATTTTTCTTCTCTAAGCACAAAATAAACATTACAGATAGGGGCTTAAAGGTAAGTCTTTGTCATATACTTACTGGTCTGGTTAATACCTGTGTCTGGTAACAGAGAAAGAAAATCTACTAGCTAAATGTATGGAGAAAGGAATGAAAGGTCATGTCCGTCGTGAAGTGTTGAAGTTTAACAGTAAAGCTTGTCTTTCAGGTTTAGAAAGAACGTAAATCTTGGTAAAAGCTGCTTTTAATGAGGTGATATAGTGTAGGAAACTCGAATCGAAGAAATCTGGAAAAAAAATTTCCTTCATTTGCCCCCAGTGTCTATGGTCACTGTTCTTTGCTGTAGGATTTTCTTTGTGTTTTGCTCTACTTTTTTTCTGCCAGGAATGTATAAACTAATTGTTCTTTTTTTCATAGTCTCTGGTGCCCTAGAGATATAAAATATCACAAATAAACTATATCTTGCAATATGTGTGTTCATTTTGGCTTCAATAGCCCTGCTTTCAGGTTATTGTATTATATTGTGTACTATTATGGTGATTGGAACAGAACCATTTTTGTGACAAAGCTCCTATATAGTCCAAACAAGAGTATCAAAATCTGGCATAAAGTTGTGCTTCTGCAAAACTCAGGTTAAAGAGTCACAGGGAACTCTGCCCAAAGTAGGTCTTCAGTCGGGCTCTTGTTTTGTTCTGGTTTTTTTTAGATAAAAATTTGTTTTTCTCATTTTCAAAAAAGTGTTACACTGCTTTTAGAAGGGCTATGTTCCCTTGGCTGTGGGAAGGGCTGATAATCTGTTTGGGATGGGAGGGCACTGGTTTGCTCATTTCCCTCCTGTCTCCAGGAGATTAAAGGCCACTGGTGGTTTGCAGTGCTATGCTTCCAGAATCTTATCTCTTTCCCAGTTTGTGCTCTATCCATGGGTAATCACTAGCCCTTTAAATATGTTTTTTCCCTTCAAGCCCTGGAAAGGAAAATGGTAAAAGACAATATCTCCTTTTCCTCAAAGGAGAGATCAGAAACATTTTCTCCTTCTGCAGGGGAGATTAGCTAAACTTCCTACCGTCCCTTTCCTCACTTGCAAGTTTTTATCTCTGCCTCATTAAGCCTGTAGGGCTTGAAGGTTCACAGCTTTTACCCTGCTAGATGCCTTTTATTCCCTTCCTCATCTGGGGTGATGGAGATCTGTTCCGTTAGACAAGGCACAGCTCTTCATCCTGCCTGCTCACCTTATGCCTTTACGAAGGTGGACTTTTCTCAGAGTGGTTACAGTTTGCAGAAGAAGATTGATGTATTGATGGCGATTGAAAGGCTGGATGAGAGGTTGTCTGGGAGGTTGATTATAAGGCACCATCTTGCAAAACCACATGGAGTCAGTAACTAGGTTAACTGGTCAGTAGACATTCTTTGAGTCTTTGAGCAAAAATTAATCACTTGGTTTTCACTCATTGCTATGTAGATACATTTTTAAATATTATATTTACAAAAATATTTATTCTATTCTATTATGTTATGTTATATTAATTATATGGTTGCCAGCAAAATATTCACTAAGACAATGTTGGTGGAAAGTTTTGGGAAAACGCTGCTTTATTGGCAGGGCACTGCTTGCGGTGTGATGTAGAAGAGGAAAAGACTGGCCACTCCTGTCTTTTGAAAGTCTGGAAGGTTTTCCAATTGGCCTAAAAGCAGTTATCTTCCCTCAGATGGTCAAAGTCAGCTAATTACATTTTTGCTCCCTTCTAACTCCATCCATCTTGTTACTTCATTCTTCCTGCTGGATCCCACATCTCTTTGTTTTGGGACGGGGACTGTCTGTTTCACAAGCAAAGTAACAGAACAAAATAGTCGTTGGGATACAGTGGCTGCGTTTCAGATCACAGTTGAACAAGTGGATACTAACAATCAGTAGAGATGTTGCTCAAATAACTATCCACATCGCCTGTTTTTTTATTGCCCGATTTCTCACCTGTCTTCTGTGATGTTTTCAAGGAACAAATAAGCCTCTGTTTAGGTGAATGCTGTAAAGAAGTGTGAAAGAAGCATTTGTATTGAAGCAGAGCCAATGATATGTGTCCTGACAAAGCTCAAAACGATGCTTCTGTGTGTTCTTCAGTGCCATCTACTGGCACAATGACCTATTAGAGATTTATAGACCAAGTACATTCTCATAATAGGCAGCAATTCACAAACATTTGTTTCTTTTTTGTTTTAGGAGCAAGGCAAGATTGGTGTAGTCTTCAATATTGGCACAGTGGACATCTCTATTAAAGAGGAAAGTACACCTGTAAATGATGGCAAATACCATGTGGTACGCTTTACCAGGAATGGTGGCAACGCCACACTTCAGGTTGACAGCTGGCCAGTGAATGAACACTACCCAACAGGTACATACTTTTTTTCTCTTTGTTTTGGTGTATCTGTAACATAAGCTAATGTTTAATAACAACTGGTTACTATATAAATCTTTGTTGCTTTATAAGAAAACACATAACAAAAAATTTCTTTACTACGAGGGTGACAGAGAACTGGAACAGGCTGCCCAGAGAGGTTCTGGAGTCTCCTTCTCTAGAGATATTCAAAACCCATCTGGACAGTGTCCTACTCAACCTGCTCTAGGTGAGCCTGCTTTTTATCAGAGGAGTTGGGCTAAATGGTCTCCCAAGGTCCCTTCCAACCCCTACTATCCTGTGATTCTGTGATTCATCTCAACAATGAATTGACCAGCCAGGTCGTGCATATTCTGTTTGTTGGAAAACAAAGTAATGGTCCTTTATACTACAACAAGCATGCTAACTGTGTGGTAGGATGCACATAGATCTTGCTGTTTCAGAGGTCTCTAAATGAATCCTGGTTCTGCAGAGAGTTGCAAACTGATTCAGCAACAAACTTGGTTTTGCTACTTGTGATATTTTCTAGATATTTGAGGGGGAAAAGATTTGAACAGACCTTCCAAAAAGGAGAGGTGATTCTAGCCACAGCCAGGATACTGTCTGTATAGATGTAGAGCTGACACATAAGGAATATGGAAGATTAAGCTGCAAGTATTTTAACAGATTATAGTCTTGTGTCATAATTTTTCATCATCTGAATTCCACTCTCTTAGGTTTGCAGATGCAAATGTTGACACACAATCTAGCCAAAGCTGCCTATTCTTAGTTGACTTCATGTTAAAATGCAATGGAACAATTCAGTATCTCTTTGGAAATCATCACCCTAAATCCAACAGAAATAGCGAACAACTGACTCTTGAGTTACTGCATCATGTTTTATCCCACCACTGGCAAATCACAACCTTGTGATACAATATATCATCATGCTAAAAGGTCAAACTTACTCCAAGTAAAAAACAGATTGCTATATGTGATGTATAACAGTGCATAAGGTAGCTGAGGCTTGGTGATGTGGATGGTTAGAAAAGACAGGAGGAACACAAGGAAATAATTTCTATGTTAACCACATTCTTCTTACATGTTGTTTTGTAAGATCAAGCTATGGTCTTCTTGTTGGTTTCCAACAAGAAGTTAGAAAGTCTAAGTAACTTCTAGTTCTTCCTTTGTAGGTTGTACATAACTGACCCAGGACAGAAGGCAGAATTCTGTGATAAACATGAGACAATTTGCAAGTTATGTAGGAGTTGCCCACAAGGCACTTAAATTCAATTTATGAGAAATACCCTAACTGTTTATGCAATGTTACGCTAATAAATTACTCCAAGAGGATAATGTAATCTCTTCCACTCAGAAATTGCACAAGAAAGTTTTCAATGTGAGTGATCTGTCCTATGGTGCTCTCCACTGCATATTCAGAATGACACTTTGTCAGTATTATAGTGATATATATGCAAAAGAGTACATTTTAATAATTATCCTTATTTCTGTGAAATAATTGCTTTCAAAGAATACCATGACAGACATGCTGAGTTAGATTCTAGCTTTGCTATCCATTGGTTAGAGAGGGAAGTGTGGTTAGGAGAGGCCCAAACTGAGCATCTTTCTTTTGCTTCTTTCATTAATTATTTTTGTGCTAAAATAATTCTGATCCAGTTGGCAGCCAATTACAGTCAGTAAAAAAAAAAACCCATGAATAAATTTTCTTCTTATATTACTTGCTGTAGTATGTCCCTGGTGTAAAGAAAAAAAATATTCAGCTCATTGCTTTAGAGATATTTTTTTTTTTTTTAAGGAAAATAAATCAGATTCAGAGACTACCTCAGTATCCTCTGCTTCTGTCTTGGTTAAAGATATCCCTGTGTTTTAAGTAGGACATGTATAGTTTTATAGAATCAGCATTCATCTTATGTTCTGGGCTAGTACTGAGTATATGCAGTTGTACCCCAAGGGAAAGGGACACCTTTATATTCCAGACACTTTTTCCTTTCTGTGCATGTATTTCAATTTCTGGCTGTTTGTAGATGAAGTTTTCAGCCTGTCCCTGTGAAAAGAAGGCTTATGGGATCATATTTTTTGTGTGTGCCTGTGTCTCCCTTATTTTTTCCATTTTCTTTCAAAATTATTTTTTAGCTGATTTTAAAAAGGGGCAAAAGTTGAGAAAAATAAAGATCCAACATGTCTAGGAAAAAAAAAACAAAAACAAAGGGAGGAGGGGAGTGTTCCACTCCTCCTAGAGGAAAGGATTGTGGCTTGATCTCAATCCTTGTTAAGTACCAGAATATACATGTAATAAAGAGGCATTATGAATGCTTCAGATTCAGGAAAATCTTCAATGAGACAGTAACTGCAGGAAACCATTCTTAATAGTTCAATTTTCTGGGCAATTAATGGTTTAAAAGAAGACCAAACAGGAGCTTTTGAAATGAATAATTTTCTGTCTTTCACGGACCAAAGTTCACACTGGTGTTTCTCGTACTGAATGCAAGACCAAACCAGTGTTCAGCAGAGTTTCAATGTTGTGAAAAGCTTCATGGTTGGGTTGAATTAGACTAATCCAGTGTGTTGCAGCTGGAGACTGCCGAAACTGCAATTTGTATCAAACATGAGTAATAATAACTAAGGAATCCCATATTTTACACATGGGATAACTTCAGTTCTGGAAACCCAATTATTTGTAGTGTTTATCATGTTTGGGCATGCTGCGTTGTCTATAGTATGAACAATTTCATGTGTACTTAGTTTTCTACACAGTACTAAAGCCTAATGTTTGAAAAATTTATAAACTAGCTAATGTATCTTTCTCGTCATCACATGCCATGAAATCTTCAGGTAACAACAGAGCTGTATTCTGAATAGCTTTTCCATGCTCCTCTCTGAGTTTTATTACCTGTAGAACTACATTACATTACTTATAATTACTTACTCAATGGAAGGTAAAATAAAAGTGGTATATTCATTAAATGAGCAAAGAGAGAGAATATTTGCTTTCCTTAAAACAAAGTCTTCAGTTAAATTGAAATTAAATGAAACTAGCCCAACAGGACTGAAAAATTCCAAAGCTGTGTTTTTGCAACTTCAAGTAAAAGACAAAGAAGTAGAAGGAAAACAGAAAAGCAACATTACAATTCAGGAGCTGACATTTTGGTTTTTATAGCATCCAGTTGCATCTCATTCACTTCCATGAGCTTTATGTTTTCTTGTGAGGAAGAGGGTTAGAGAGAAATAGTAAAGGTGGGAATTAATTTGAATGTAAGTTTAGCTAAACTTTGTGGCTGAAATAATCCCAGTCATTGCAGTTTGATTTCTCATCATTTGTACCATTCCAACCCTGACAGAGTTTCTCTTACTGGGCAGTAAGACTCAGAACAGTAGCCCAGTAAAGGTAAAAAAAGCAAAGCTCCTCAGAACTGATTGATGGCAAGTAACAACATTAGCACTGGGGCTACTATCTGCAATTCAGCTGTTGTGGTTTAATTTCAGACCAAACCATTGAGCCATTTATGATTTATTCGCATTAGTTTTGTCCTTTCTCCTCTCCCTCAAGTACACAATAAGGAGATGGGCTTTTTCCATAGGCTGTGCTGATAGCCAATTCCTTGATGTTCATTAAGGAATTCATTAAGTTGGTCATCATAGTGTATTTCTTTGTCAGGATATACACCTTTTGGTAACATACATATACATTTCTGTGTCCTAAAGTACAATTTTCCTGACTGCAAATCTTCTGTTATGACAAAAAGCTGGGATACGTCAGTCCCTAAGTTTTCATTAATTCTTAGACAGGAGACATTTTTTTATCTGTCCACCATCTTTGCTTGCAAAGAAATACTTCATATGTTACCAGATTTGTAGTGTACATTGAAACAAGCCTGCTATTCCTATTTGTTCATCCACGCACTAAATTTTCTGCAGTAGAAAAAGAAACAAAACTAGGTGAAGAGAAGCTGTAAAGCAAGAATATCAGTGACACCAAAATAAAGTCTCTGCCCTTTCAAATGACATTAATTTGGAGTTCTGTTGGTACTAAATAGAAGAAAAAATATTTCATCGTCTTTGCCCCTACTTCATTCTCTCTCTCAAGTACACATTTGAGAGAAGTTGGATTTTAGGAAAAGCTGGATTGATCTTGACAGCAGAACTCCAGGGACTCTTTGACTGCTCTTCCAAGTACTGTGGTTTGATAAGGCAATACCTATAAAACAAAAAGTTGTTTCTGAGACCCTGATACTTGTGCTGGGGTTTTCCTTCAGAACAGTTCCAGTCCCAAGGACTGAATGCCCCTGAACAGTTGGGGCATATCTTCTGTCTTAACTTCCTTTGAAAGGAATCCAGCCAGTTTGTATTCTCTGAGAGCATTTCAGTACGTGAAACAGTATAGCAAGTGGAGAGAGTTGGAAGATACACCTTGGAGGCACGCTCCTGATTCAAACCAAAATGCTGATGTAGGTGGATCTTACTGTACTATACAGCTGGAGATGGACATAAAGGGTCATTCTTTCATTTTTTCTTCCCATACTCATGTTGCTTAGTCAATTTTCTGTTTTCTGCTCTCTCTCATCTTTCGCTCGGGATGATCACTTTATCAATGCTATTCACCGTGGAAGTGACCTAAGAAAAGTGGCCACATGAGAGTGGAAATGATCAGTCAGGAGACAGGGAAAGATAAGATGATTTCCTTTATCAGCAAGGCTGGCTTATTCCAATTTAAAGTCCTCACTGAACTATGTCTTTAGCAGTCTATGTGAGATGAAGTCATTCTTTCTCACCTGCTGTTGCCTGAACTAAAACACTTTCTAGAAGGTTAACGTGATAGTGGTCTAGACTGTCCTACCTATCTAAAATATGAAACTCTGTTTTACTACAATGTATTTTTCATGAACTTGGTGAAGAGATCTGAAATTGCTTGGTTAGTACCAGGCACATTATGTGAGACAAGGAAGAAAGGTGGCTACGTTCCTATATCATTCTTTTAATAAATTTTCCAGGAAACTGAAGGAGTGCTACAAATCGAATTCTCTGAGTTTTACACAATTGTGACTACTGAACTAGAGTTCACAGTCTGCTTTGAAACAGGTCATTTCTTGTCCTAATCAAGCCATTTATCACCTTTCCCTTGATATGTTCAATTTCCTTCAACAAGTGTCATGATCTTTTTGTTCAATGAAGTCCCTTTCCCATCTCTTCCCTCCACTGGAGGGACTTTCAGGATGGTGTTGTCTCCCTTTCTCTTTCTCTTTTCTCTTTCTCTTTCTCTTTCTCTTTCTCTTTTTCTTTTTCTTTTTCTTTTTCTTTTTCTTTTTCTTTTCTTTTCTTTTCTTTTCTTTTCTTTTCTTTTCTTTTCTTTTCTTTTCTTTTCTTTTCTTT
>JANIJG010024573.1:10168-91785 GCA_024611175.1 Megaceryle torquata
TCTTTTCTTCTCTTTTCTTCTCTTTTCTTTTCTTTTCTTCTTCATTCTTTCTGGTTTTATTTAGTTTTTATCAGCAACATTTTCTTTCTCCCCCTCTGTGATTTCACAGCTGTGAGATAAATAGCCCTGTATCTTACAAGCTAAATACAATTACTGCTATCAAAACTGGAGTCTTTCTCTCCCTGTAAATGTCTCTTGGAAGCTGATAAGCTGTTCAAGGCAAACTGCAGGCTTCTGCCTAATCCTGAGATTAAACATAACCACCCAGAAGACAGCAAGAGATAATTGGGGTAGGGGGGGAGAGAGAGAGGGGGAGCAGGAGCAGGCAGGAGAGGAAGAGAGGAGGAGAAAGTGAGATCCTCTCCTGAGATATTAAGAGGACATACACAAAGCTCAAGGTTATTTGTAAAGGAATTACATAAAGTATACAATAGCTTGTTATGATGAGGAATTTCCTCAGATAGTGCAGCGATTGTTGTAGTTGTTAAAGACAAAATTTAGCAGGGATTTGTTTGATGTAAAGCATGGTGGGAAGCTATAGAAAACAGCTCCCAGACATGACTGCTGATTTTTGTATATTAGTCCCCATCTTGTCCTTGAAATGGGAGGTCTTAGAAGGTTACATCTAGGTTCTTGGCACATGCTGGCTTGGTTTCATCTCACTGACCTTGTGCTGAATATGGGAAGACAGTAGATTTAGCAAGAGTAAAGTAGGAGTCAGAGCCTGCTTTTCTGTGTTCTGTGTTTTGCTACCTGCTGACCATCTGAATGAGGATAACTCAATCCTCCTGTCTGTGAAACAGAGTTAACAGTAATCATCTAGGAAATAAGACTACCATAATTACAGAGGAATAGTGTGTTATACCTGCAGTAGTCTTCAGTTTTAACAAAGGCAGGATTATTGTAGACAGACAATCTTTATGAGTCATTGCAATACAGTTGGAAAAAAAAACCCAAAACCAACCTTATTTCTGGATACGTAAGTTCTTGATTCTTTTATCAATGACATTTTTGTTTTCTCCCACTGTAATTTTTTTAAGTTCTTGTGTTTCTGAAACCTTGCCTGTATTTTTTAGCTGTTATCAATTAGCATAATGGGATATTACCTCTCCCAACTTGCTTTATTTAATTTATAATGCATTAGCCAAAAAGGAGAAGATAACTTGGGATGGTCTAATAGTAGCATCACTGGAAGATTTACGAGAAGGCTACATATCCCTTCTTCAGCTGACATGTACTCAGATATTGTAAATAATGTGCAATATTATGATTATTAGTTCTCATGACCTTGGTAATGCAGAGTATAATGCTGATTGGGACATTAACAAGGAAAACTCAAAAGCAGAACTATCTGGGTAGTCTGAGTCATTGCCACAAGCTCTTCTTTTAACGTTTGTACTTATTCCCTCTGCACAGCTCATGTTGTACTACAATGATTTCCAAATGCTTGGCAGCTGAACCTTATTAGAGGAAATAACTAGTTCTCTGTGCTTTGGAGAGCCTGTCTCCCCCAAATTCCTTCTGTCTCTTCCAAATTGATTTTCGCATCCCCTCATTCCCTCTTCTTTCCACACCCACCCACCCAAATCTGATTTTTATCTTCTTGTGCCCCTTTAGCAATCCCTTCCCTCCATCAGACTTCTTAAGGCTATTATGATCTCCTTCTCACTTATGAAACCTTGCTTCTGAAACCAAGGTAATAGTAAGAAGCTTGGCTGTATCCAGTTGCATCCATGAAGTGGCACAAGGATCTTGTGCTTGACTACTTGGAGTCTTTCATAAGTCTTGTTTTCATCAACAAGATGTACAAGCTGAAGAGATTTCCTTGTCATACTGCCAGATTTCACTGTGGTCTTAATATTTTTCTATCCAAACGCCCTTGTGAGTGGGTAATGAGTTAGGAAAAGAGCACTGGATTTTGATTAGCCCTGTGGGCTGAATGTGATCCCCAGGGTTCTTGTCATACACTTGTTTGTGGGTTTTGATTTTTCATATTATACTCATTTTGTGGGACTTAAATGAGCTCTCAGATGCTTCCTATCAGTATGAATTGGGGATGGCATGTAAAGTGCCTTTGACAGATTTACTGCATTTCATAATGAGCCTAAAACATATAAAAAGACAGGGTTAATAAAAAAGCATTGGAGAAGCACATTTTGAAGGCAGTGCTGTGACATATGTTGAAAGATCTGCCAAGAGGGATGATTAAAGCATGACAAGTTGATGAAATCAAGAGTTGATTGTAGCTTGTCACTGCAGGGCCATAGCATCTATAATATATTTATAAGGTTGGAAAACAGATAAATATGGCTACATGATATGAACACTCAGTTTTGGTCCCCTGTATACACTGAGATGTAAACCTACACACATTAAGTCACCAACAGACAAACATACGTTTGAATTTGTGGAGAAAAACACCCACATTAATTCCTGTCCATCCATACTGCATGAGGGGACTTGACATGAAAAAATGTTACATAAATGTTGCCACTACAGTGGCAGTTTAACTTCTGTGTACTTCATGTTTTGCTTTCCTACAGGATTTATGACTCTGGTTCATTTGCACTCTGCCCCTATCCTCGAATGGTTGCATAGAAGTGCTGTAGGGCTTGTCTGTCTATGAGGACAGAAGAAAGGAAAGACAGAGAGAAAAAGAAAAAAGTTACTATATTGCAACTTCCAGTGCTTATCTTTCCTGTCACAGTTTCATTTCTCAAAACTGATGCAGGCTTATGACACACTGCATTCAATCAGTCTGCATGAGCTGCAGTCTTACTTTCACCAAATACCTCAAGCCCATGTGAGTGGTAGGTAGTCTATCAAGCACTGGCATTTCTGTCAGCTTGGCATTAAGAAAGAGGGAAATGCATGAGGGTATTACAAAGACATGTAAGGTAGCCAGGCTAAACAAACAGTACAGTGTTATTTAACAACAGGACTGAAAGATGGAATTTACCTAAGGAAGGATATACACAGAGTAGCATCTTCATACAAGTAGCCATGACAAACTACTTCCCACCTAGCATCCTATAGATCTCTTGAGCTGTGGGAAAGAGGGGAGAAGTAGTCATCATTTTTATGCAGAAGTCTCTATTACTGCTACATAACAGTCACATAAAAGGTTGTTCTAACATACAAACGCATGCCACAGAGGCAATACGAGTTTTAATTTAGCCAAAATACCTTGTTTGTAGCCTGGATAAAGAAAATGTGATCAGAAGTATTGACAATTTGAGGAAAACTTTTTGTCAATGCTGTCCAAAAGAATAGAAATATGTATTATATTGCTGCATGCTGTTAGTTGAATTAGTGTAGCATCATTCTTACATCTTCCTGAATCAGACTTGATGTCAAATATCTCAAATCTACAGGCGAATACCAAATATATCAGAAGAAAATTTGCTTTAATGGTCAAAATGACACTTCTGTCCAACGGTCCTGGATTTGGGTATGTTTCTATTCTGTCCTCCCAGAGCCTGTTTGTTTATCTAATCAGCTTCTTAAACTGGAGAGCAGCCAAGTGTCTGATGCTTCAGAGAATTACCGTACCTCATCATGGCACCAACAAAAATATGCCCCAAAAGATGTCCTTCTAAAAAAATGGTCCTACTATTATGTTTAGTTTGTGACCTAAAATATGAGGTCACATAAGCAGTACGTGTTTGTATCATGTCTGTTGTCATTACTTTTGTATTACTCTGTTGGAAAGCAAATTCTTTTTTCTTTCATGAGTTTATTTAGGAAGATTTGATAATCTGTAAATACTCTCACTCCCTCTCCAGCTGGAATTTGATAGAAGTTACTCTGCTGTATTGTAAGCATATTGCTTAGCCAAATTTAAACCAAGACAAAACAAAACCTAGGCAGTTTAGTGGCATTTTGTATGGATGACCCTGATTCTCATATCTTGGTACTTTCCTCTTAGTTTAGTCCTGTGCACTAGGGTTCTTTTTAAGAGAAATTCTTGCAACACTGAATGAATGCTTATGAAAAGTCATGTTAACCTTTGACAATGGTAGTATGGCATGTAGTATAAGTCATAAAGAGATGAACTTATGATTCTCCAGTCCTAGGCTTGCTCTGTGTCAGAATGATGACTTAAAGTATGCCAAGGTACAGTATCCATTGGGCACTGATGCATCTTTCCACCTAGTTGTTCTCACCCTTCATGTACTTCATAGAAGAACCCTAGGCCAAGGGATTCCCCTAAATATTTGGATTAAATCCTTATGGGGTTATATATTCTTATGCTCACTACAGGCCATTAAGTCCCTCTCCCTGAGATACTATGGTGCTAAATACGTATATTGCATTCACACAGGGATCCAAGACATGGGATTTTTTTCTTTTATCAATTTGACATCCAGCATGCTTCTTTCTAAAATCATAACCATGCCATTTTCCATGAGTAGTAATTATATACTAAGAGATGTAGGTATATCCTGATAGCTTGCTCTTGCTAACAATTCCAGGATAAAGTATACAGCTGCTCACATAAGCATACTTAACCTGTCTGAACGCTCAAATATTATGAGCTGTTGTCATCTGTTTGTGTCCACTGGTCCATGTTTCTATGCATGTCCAGCTACCAAGCAAAAATCACCAAGAATTTTTGATAAATTTCTTCTTTGCAGGAGTAAGATGGATTACTGTTGTTTCAGTCATCTGATAATACATAAAATGTAGCTGTATAATGTAGGGCAGAGAAAGATGGAGAAATATTCCTCATATGGAGAATCAGGCTAAATAAGATTGCTGGAAAGTAAGAAACCTGCTAAACAGCACAGTGCAGTGAACTTCCAGATATTAATGTAGTTACATTTCTCTCCTAGGTACATTTCTTCCTGTTATATGCTATTACTTCCCTTCCTCTCTGGCTCTCCCTCTGTCCTGCTCTTTCTGTCATACACACAAACAGACAGACATGCATAGCATAAGAGTGAGAAGCAAACATCTGCCCTGAGGGATCAGAGGCTTGAACAACAACTTTATGCTTTTCTGATCTTATTGCCTGAAGAAAGAACAGTGCCAGATGTTATCCCAGGTTGACATGAAGTGACAGAAGGGGCTCACACATCCACATAAGCCTTCTCCCTGCTCACTAGAAGGCACTGGAAAGCACAAAGCCATTGGCATCCAATGCTGCGGCCTCAAGCAGAGCAACTGTGAGAAAGGATGGTCAGAAATGAGAAGTGCCAGTCATGGAACAGGGAGACAGAAGTTCCAGAATCCATCCTTAGGTTTATAGATGCCATTCCCTCTGGTCTTCACTCTGTGGCTCATTTTTCCAATAAGTAAAGTGGGGGATAAAGCCCATATTTGCATTATCTTCAGGGACTTAAATAGAAAATATTCTACAATTCACTGAGTTTAAAAACCTTTCTGGGTTAATGAACTTAGATCTTTTCTATTTACTGAGTACCTGGAGCACCCTTGAGATAAAAAACTGCAGTGCTGGACTTGCAAAATATTTTGTATTTTTTTCTTAAGCGCCACAAATTCAGTCAGTGAGATTGACTCTGAATAGCAGTCTGTCACTTGCAGACTGAGTGATATTTTACCACTTCTTTACTGAGCATTCCCATAGCAGTTTCCAAAACTCAGGTCACTTCCTAAAAAGAAATTGATTTAAAAGGTTGGATATAGGAAAAATATAACTACTGAAACTACAAGTTCCTTTTCCCATGGGTCCACTTTACTTCTGGCACAGTGTTGTTCAGCAGTGATTTTTTCACTCTATGGATGTTTCCTGTGCCTCTAGTTCATGGCTTGGCTTAGTGAATAGCATCTGTCTTTGAGAAAGTTTACTGGGTCACTGCAGGGTCCTGGAAGTCTCTTCTTTTTTCTGAGCTGATGCAATAGAAGAATTGATTTAAAGAGGAGGCAAAGATCACCAATTTGTAGCAATTAGAGATGGGAAAGGCCTTTTTAGTCTCATTTATTCCATTCTGTATTCAACTGATATCCTCATAAACTAATATTTTAAAATTTTATCAAGTAAAATTTAAAATAATTGAAGAATTTCCCTAAGGAGACTGTAACACTGTCTAATGTGTAATCTGGATAGGAAGTGCTTCTTAATAAATTTCTTTCACCAGTTTCTAAATTACTTTTTGTTATTTCATGGTACTCACCCTAGAAAACTTGCCCCCTTCAATAGGGTTTTCACTTTTCTGTCCAGTCCTCATTGATGACATTTGTAGGCATTACTCTCATTAATCTTACTGACTGAGATGCCTGCCTATACTCAGCACTGTATTCATGAGAAAGCACTGTACATGCTTTCTCTGTTGTATATTCAGCTCCCCATATTATCTCTCTGATAATATGTGCACAGGGAAATGAGATCCATCCAACCTAGCACCATCACTGCCAGTGCTAAGGCAGAGACAAGTCCTGCTGGAACACTGTGCCAATTCCCACAGACACTTTCCAACAAGGAGTCTTGATTTTGGTGTAATACCTGATAAAGAGCCTTTCTTGAACTGGGAGCACAGTGCACTGAGCTCCAAGTGCTACTGCAGGAATCAATTTCTAGCCCTGCCTCCATGCTGTCTGCATGAGTGCTCTTGTTTGCAGGGGTGTGATAATGAGGCTCTGACTCTTACAAAGTGCGTCTAAAGCTACAAGTTTTCTTACCTCAAATCCTGCATTATGCAAAGGCAGTTGTTCTGGTTTTAGTCTTATGTTGCTCCCGGAAGCAAAATAGATACATTCATGTAGCTCCAGTGCTTAACTCAATACATGTAAATGAGATCCATTGTTACTCTATCATGACTTTGCATAATCCACAACACAGATAAACAACCCCTAGATAAATCAAGTTAATAGAATTTAAAGTGTCAATACACAGAAAGTGCTTTTGGCATTTGGTTATTGCTGTTTGTACCCACTGGACTATATAAATCCTGACCTTTCCCAAAGGAATTGTAGAACTGGGATATGGGGACAGTAGCAGTGGATTTTATTCTGATCTCTGTTTCATATCTCTTCCTGCAAAATGAAATTTGTTCTTGTTTAAAATGGAAAGATCAATATGTAGCTTCAGTTGTTTTTTAATAGTCATTTTAGCCTTGGCTGCCTGATATGGGGCTTAATTTGGACTTGGCAGTGAAAAAAAACAATAATTTACACTTTACTTACAAATATCTCGGAGATCTGGTAATGTAGCACCCAGATAGCTTCATATCTGTAAAAAGGTTGAACACCAGTTCAACACTGCTTTCTCTATACTGTACACTGCTTCACTTTTCCAGCATAAATCAAAAGAGAACTAAAGCAGACTGCTTTTATCTCATGACCATGGCCTCAGCTTCTATAGGGCTGAAATGATTTAGTATAATCTGCTCTTATAAAATAAGACCTCGATCACACAAAAATGTGATTCAGTTAGTCACAAGACTAGCCTTTTTTTTTTTCATCTGCATGCTTGAAAAAGTTTGATTAACCTTGTTTCACCTTTGCTAGTCTGAGTTTTCTTTTTGTTTTGCTCCTGTTGTGCTTCTGTGCTAGATTATCAGGGGCAAGGCACTCATTTACTCAGTCATCCAAGACAGGATTGAAAGATTAATCTAAGGGAGGTTGAAATGTCACTGATCTTGTCCTGGGGCAGCAGGGTGAATTAGATAACTTCTCAAAGTCTTCCTTACTCTTATTAATGTCACAGAGCCCCATGTTAGCTGCACTTTCTGGACAGACATTTAAACTCTAATCTCCTGTTTTGCCTCTAAATTTCCCAATGATTTTGTCCTGATTACTGCTTTACTTTGAATTAGGACCCTAAATTTTTTAGGCTAAAAAAAAAAAAAAGATAAATTAGAGAGTGGAAGCAGTGTAAAGCTTTTGATTGAGGCAGTAGAAACTTAGAAACAGCTCCAATTGCCTGAGTAACTTTTGTTGTTGTGGTCTTGCTTGATAATTCTTTCTCCTATTTTTAGTACTTATGTTACCAAGATCTCATTTTTTGTCATGAGGGCAGTGAGCTGAGAAGAGTTGCAGTGTGAAGGTCAGCTTTTAACTCTGGTCCAGAGTGAGATGAACAGAGGAAAAGGTGTGGCTCCTAGCAAACAATGTGATCAGAGGGAGTTGAAGATAAAGCCAAGGGCATCCAGGATTAAGGAGAAAATGAGGACAAGAAATAAAATGAGAATTCAATACCAAAAGATGCAACTTAATTGAACAGTGAAGGCAGAGGGAAAAACATAATAGCCAAGAGCTGGAGCAAAGATAAACAATGTCAAAACTTGGCTATTCTTCAGTCCCCTCAAATGAAATAAAATCCCAATTTTCAATTAATATTCCATAGCACTCATTGTTACACAAGGCAAAACTGAAGCTCTGCAAGAATTTCTAGAGGGACAGTTTGTGGTAGTTAAAAAGATCCCAGATAACCTGCCTTATAATTTTGTTTATTTTGCCTTATAATTTGTTTATTTGCATGTCCATCCTGCTTGATTTTTATAGAGTAATATCTGTGGGTTTAGGTTTGGACTTTTTGCAAGTGTTTTATAATAAACACATGCGTAGAGATTTTTTACGTGGTTTGATTTTAATGCAAACATTCCCTATTTTTTATATATTGTAAATTGCCATATTGTCTTTCAATAATGTGACAAAATAAACAGCTATACATAAACAGGCCTGATGTTAAAACTGACTGTAATGTTGTTATTCCTTCCTGAAATATGGAAGAAGGTGTCCTAATTCTCCTAAATGTGTACTTTACTAATAGGCTTGTCTCAGTTTTGTAGCTGAATACAAAATAGGAACAAATGATGGTTGTACATTGTAGTATTTAGAACTAAATACATACTCAGGGAAGTGTGAAAATGGCACAGTGTAGTACACTTTAAGTTTTTAAGTGTGGCTGCCTGAAAGCAGAAATGGCTAAAGAGCTTTGGTGCATTCCAGTCGCAAACATGGTTCAGAGTTTTTGTGCCCTTTATTAGATATTGAGGAAATAATGGTAGCTTTGCCATGATGCATGTGAGTCTCCTTTTCCAGGACACACAGCATCAGCTCTAGAAGTTTTGGGGCTGAATTTAACTGAGGCATTTATTTTAGTAGGGTGTTTAGCCCTCAGAGGTAAATATTGCAGGCTGTAGCAGGCTACCATGCTCCCCTCCCATACTGACATCAACTGAGTCTATGTAAATCTCAGTGAGATTATGGGCGTCCATAAAAACTCAAAGGGAGCTGGCATTAAAGGCTGCTGGGTGAACTGAGCTCTGAACCAACTACTTACTAGGCATTGTCCTACTGAAATTCCATCTACAATAAGGGAAAGAAAGGTGGAATCAGTTTAAACCTTGAGCACTGATATAAAAATGTTTTCTTAAATCATTAGTATCACCATATCACCTTTCATTTAATAACTGTTCATTAGATGAAATGTCTTTTTCTTTTTAGACTTATAAACAAGGAAGAAAATGTTGCTGCTGTAGTGTGTCTTCATAAAACAGCCTTTTGGCATTAATTTAGGACAGTGAATGTTTTCTTATGGTATTCTTCTTAGCCTCTTCACAGACTTGACAACACATCAGGTTGGATTAATATTCCACCTGGAAGCGAGTACTTACTTTCTGCCCAGTGCAATTTGTTGTAACCTTTCAGTTTTTCTCTCTCTCACCAAAGAGGCAATAAATCATCATGATTTGTATCTAGGCCAAGAAGTAACATTTCCAGAGCTTCAGTTACTTATTTTACTTTCTTTGGCTTATGAATCCATTTTTATTTAGAAATAAGTTTAATGCAATAAAGATTGTTTTCTTAAAGGAACCGTGAGTGGAAAAGCAAAGCATCATTCCACACTGAAAGGTTTTGAAAGAAAATTCTGCTTTGCCCATTAGCAAATTTAAACTGTCTTCCCCTGGACTGTTGCACTGTATCAAAAGCATTCCCTGTGGGGACTGCTAATAGTGATTAGCACGAGCAAATTATTTTTTCTTTTTTCCCATTTTAGTTTGATCTAAATTGAAGATTATTAAGAGCTAAAGCTATAAGTGAATCTGATCTAATCTGTATAGTGTATGCATCAGGGAAACAGAGGGCTTCAGAAAGAAGACAGAAGATTGACAACCGGTTATATTTAACCAGCAGGCTCTCATTTTTATGGTTGAGGTGCCAGAGTCTCTTGGGAGAGAGGGACAAAAAAAATTAGAGGTTTTCTGCCAGATTCCTCTCCAAAATATTTAGTCTTCAGGAATTTCTGTGATATTTCAAATATTCAGGCTAAACAAGATCCAGGGATTCAGATTATTTCAAAATGTTACCATTAAAATTTAAAGTCATAAGAGCCTGGATGTTTTATGGGTTTGTTGGAAAACTGAGGTCTATGTGATATTAGGAGATTCAGCACAATTTCTGATACTTGTACATATGAGTACTAAATAGAATAAAAAACTTCTTTCATCCCATTCTTCACAGAACTGGATTTGTCTGTGCTTTAGAATTTTGCATGAGAAAGGATTAAAAATAGGTGCAGGAATGCATTTCTGAGGTGCAGTTCTTTAGAAGAAGCTAATTTATGACATAGATCATAAGTCATATTGATATACAGGAATTTATTATGCACTGAAGAAAGATGGAGGAAGGTTATTTTAAATGAGCAGTTCCTATTCGTACTGATATCATCTAAGCAGCTAGAACGTGTTGGAGGAAAAACATTTAATAAATCACAAGCAGCAAAACTAATCAAGACAAATTTACTATTACAAATTATATCCTGCAGACCTTTGAGACCCACATTAATTCTGAATGCAAAAGAACTATGGGATTAAGTGTATTTTCTAAAATACATTTAAATGGCTTTCTTTATCCTGTGTATTCTTTTCTGAAGTACAGCCTTGAATCAGAGCTGGACTCAAAGAGAAAAAAGAGGATATCTAGATTAGTTGCATGAAGGGATTGTTTGAATATGTCTATTATTCAGCTCTAGAAAAGCATTGCATTGAGGTCACAAAAGGATATTACTGAAAATTTCTGTGTATGAAGATGGACAAGAATCCCTCTTAATCACATCATGGCTCAGCTATCAGAGGTCTGATGAGCTTACTTCATGATGAACTTACGTTACTTCGTGTTGCAAACCATGTTATTTCCTTTTTGAAATCTCATATCAAATGCTGTGTTTATTTTTTTAAAGCACAACTCAAAGCTAATATTAATGTAATAACTGTATGGTTTTATTGATATTTAATGACTATCTCAAGCACTTAACAATGGAAAACTTTGTCTTTAACATAATGGTGTAACTGGGTATATCAGTGAACACATTCTCATGCACATGTTTTTAAAAATCATTCTTACTAATGTCTGAAATAAAATTTAAAAAACAAAATGAAAAAGAATAGATCAGGTACTAATGTTGCAATTTAAACCTATTTGAATCTTCTAATGTCCTTCACTTTTTCATAGCTTTTAAAGGTATGAATTTTATACATATTTTAATCTTGCTGAATATATATGCCTAATAATAATAATAAAATTAAATTAAACCTGAGTTTAAAAAAAAAAAAGTCTTTAAAGATATATTGGGGAATAGTTGTCATATCTGGTTTTCTTGAAGGTCTAGGACTGTATTATAAGAAACCCATTTTTCCCTGTTATGTCTTCTTTTGTTGTCCCACTTCCTTTTTACCTTGGTCTTGCTGGCCTGTTCTTGTCAGATGCCCTACTTCAAAGAATTTTCAATCCACTACATTTTTTCCTTTCTACAGTCAGTTCTCCACACAGAGGAAGAAGCTCTCCATGGCAGCCACTGGCTGACTGCTGTTCCTATCACCTGTGGATCATTCTATATTCTGAAAAAGATCTCATTGTGGCCAATGAATGGTTGCTTATGTACATACTGAATGAAGTTAGTGGAGTTTTTTGTTCCGAGTAAAGTGTGTTACAGGATTTCTTCAGCTCTATAGAAAATGTTCTTGCCCATTGACATTAAGATCTCACTCATCTAACCAGAAGTCCTTACTCAGAACATACTCTATGAAGTGGGGAGTATCCTCCATTTCTACTGAAACCATATCTTTCTATATAATATGTAATATAGATGTAGTAGCAGACTCTCTGTGTTCACATCTGGGTTGACAGAGAAATTTAGGAGTTCACTGAGAAATCTAGGTCGTTAAGTTCTATTGAAATGCCTCCTGAGTGTCTTTCATGACCTAGTACTCCATTCCTACTCAGAGAAAAATAAGCACACTACAACAGACCAAAAATATCCTAAAGGAGGTGCAGAATTTCTATCATTGCATTTATAAGATTCAGCTTGTTTGTCGAAGGAGAGCCTGGACTAGCGTATTGAGGAAAGGTCCAGTGGATAAGCAGAATGCCTTTCTATCTGATCTTAAAAAAGAAACAGTTTGTAGTGAGCTTCACTTTCGTTTCTGTTCTTCCCAGACCAGGAGTTCTGATTTCCTGTTCGTGAGTGTAAACTTCCCCTAGGCTTAAATGAATGGGAGAAATTGCAGGAAAGGCACCTATCCTTTAGGTTAAGAAACTGGAAAAATAAATAACCTGTGTGACTCCAGCCTACATTAGTCATCAGCCTATTAATAATAAACAGATTTAATTTTTTTTTTTTAACTTTTTTTTTTGTCTTTTTAGCTTTAGATGTTTGGCTTTAGTTTTTTGTTTGTTTGTTTATGTTGTATATATTACTTCAGCTGCTCTATCATTTTTTCCCTTAAATCCTGCACTGAACATGATTCAAATTTTATGTTTATGAAACTCTATTCATGTAAGTACAGAACCAGCTGTTGTTAATTTTTGTTGGTGCTGATATGAATTGTGAGAGCTAGAAATATACTTAAAGGTAACATTGTCTGAGACTTCAAGCCACCACCGTGCATTGTTTATGATAATGACTGTCAGAGTATGTTTCCTATATTTTCTCTTTTCCTACTAGTTTATCTGAATAACTATTTGCACATGGCAGGGATCTAAGGTGGGACAGGGAAAGTGGTACATCAGTGAGTGTCAGTTAGGGCCTAATTAGATCTTTCTATAATGGGGAACCGCAGTTTCCCCCAATGGATCTGTTACACAGACACGGATGACCTTCCAGGAAGGTGATAAGGAATCAGCCCAGTAAAGCTGCTCTTAAATGTTTTTGCTTTACCTATTGCCCCAAATAAGCAGCAAGGCTATTGTTGGAGATATTAACCCAAATCCACATTCCTGTTTTGCTTACAGACAGTCTCAAGAGATAGAGATGATGATTTTTACAATTACCGCATAAGATTAGGTCCATGCTTCATCGCATGTGAATCCTTGTGGGATAATAGACAGTGTCACTATAGTGCCTCTCACCTGTTTTGCAAAGTCATCAGTATTGAGATGATGCTGGAGAGGAAAGCTGTGGCCAGCAGGTACTTCATACAGACTGGCAGCATTTCTGAGCAACAGTTATGCACTAAGGATTATTGAACACGTGAGATTTACCAGCCATATTGCTTGCAGTACGAACGTGTCCGCTGTTGACTGGGTAGAGCATCTTGCCAGCTGTTAGTAATTATTTTTTTTTCCTTGGTGTGTCTTTACATTGAAAAAAGATTTCAGCATCTGTTTCAGAAGGCCAAATAAATATGAAGCCATGCTAGGTTATTTGTGTGGGATTTTAAAAGTAATACTGTAAATTGTGCAGAGCACTTGCTGACTCTTGGACTGCCATTTATTAAAAGCATCTATTGGAGCAGTACTGATCTACTGAGCTTCTATTTATGATAGCATTACTTCAGTAAACTAGGGGCTTACTTTAGTTTTCTACAATATTATAATGAAGTCTGGAAAAGATGCACTCTTTTTATTCCTTTCTGACTGAAGAGTTTTTATAAAAATAATATGTGAAGCAGAAGTCAGAAAGTGACTGTAACTGACTAAAATGAAAAAAGCAGAATGGTGGCACTTGGTTACTGTCATTCCTAACAACATCAAACTGAGGCACTCCTTTCTAATAGAGGTTCTCCCAACCCATCTGACCTGTACAATTTTTCAGTAGCCAGGGAATTTGGATGAAAACTTTGTATAAATCCTATTCCTCTCTGTACTGTGTGAGTGATAAGAACATTCCTCCAAAACACACTTTACTGGATAATTCTATTATCCATCAACACGGAACAATGGAACTACACTTGCCAGAATTTACATCTTGGGTAATTATTCCTACTTTCATTGAAATTAGTTTCTATGCTTGTTTTCTTCTGGCAACAGGCCCAAGTCTTTGGTAACTGAACAGAAGTCTTCACATACCTTAATTAACAGCTCTTCCTCTTTTAAAGTTTTACTTCCCTGTTTTTCTTCTGTTTATCTTCCCGCTCTTAGTTGTTTTTTAAACTTTTTATTAAATCCTTTCAGTATCAATTTCTTCTAATGTCTTCTTCCCTGTTTTTCTTTTTACTGGGTTTCTAGTCCTAACACATGTATTTTACTACTGCAAGGTTTATCAGAGTACTACTAACCATGTGTCTGTGTGACAGACATACTGTGCTATGTCCTTGTGCAATCAGGTCTAGAGTATGATCAAAATGTTTTAACTTGTTGTATTGAGTTTACTCAAGGTCTCATGTCCCAGACAAATTATCCATGCCTTCTAACCAATTTGGATAAACAAATACTCTGAGGAGAATCTGAGATCTCTTTTTTTTTATAGGATTTAAACTCTTTGACCTTCCAGAACCTCAGGCAATTGGATGTATAACTATTCTCCACTTTACCAAAGATAAATATCTCTCTTTTCAAATATATATGTACACACACATGCACTTATTTATTTATAGCTAAATAACATCATAAACAAACAAACAAAAAATCTAGGATGTTTTAACTATTTCATTGACTTTTCAGATTGTTTTTAAGCTGTTTTTTAAACTTTAAAGGCAACACTGATAGTGAACGGTTCCAAATGGTAAAACAGAAAATCCCCTTCAAATATAACCGGCCTGTAGAGGAGTGGCTGCAGGAAAAAGGTAACAGTCATTAAAACTTTCATTTTAAACCCATTTGATTCTAAACCCTCATTTTTAAAGCCTGCAAATAAATGTTTCTTAAATGATAATCGCCTGCTGCATAAATGACTGTTTTAATTTTCATTATAATTTGTGTCAGCTTGCACCTGCCATATGTTGATAAATCATGCTATAATACATTGCTATTAAAATGCAGTTAAAGGGACAAAATTCTAAGCTTGCTATCATAGTAATGACAAACAAGCAAGCCAAATTTCAGGAGATGTATTCTAAAAAAAAAAAAAAAATTAAGAAGACCAAAGAGCAACAACATGTATTATGGCAATTTAACCACTGCATGATTTTCCTATTTTGATTTGGTTTTAAACTATATTTATATATTTATTATCAAAGTTTTCTTATAAAAATTTCAAACATACTTGTTAAACTACTTCCTGTAAGTTTCTTTTTCCTTATTAATTTGATTAGCCAGTATGACTATGTATTTCCTAATTGTATTAATATAATTAAACAGTTTTAAAAAATGTTGTAAAGAAAACATTTTTTAACATTTTCATTTAAACTACAGTGAGGGAGACAGAGAAAGATGATTGTTCTGTCACTTTTATGCTGTGTCCGGAATACAGTTTGAACACTCAAAGAATACAATTGTGTAAGTTAGGGGTCAAATTCTTCCATAACTTAATCTCAGGCAGTGCTACTTAATTTTATGAGTTTGCCTGGCATAATTGGCCTCAGTTTAGCAAAAGACTTGTTAACATGCAGAAGTCCAGCTGACTTCAGTGAGAGTTCTGCATGCACTCTGTGACCTGCTGAAATGGGACATATGACAGAATAGAATGTTATATTTTTATCAGAAATTTGGAGGGGATAAACCCCTTGGATGTAGAGCCTATTCCAAAACCCATTGAAAGTAACAAAACAACTCTTACTGGTTTCAACAGGGTTTGGACTGGGCTTTTGTTAATGCAGTGGAGCTAAAGTCAGGAAGATCTTCTCCCTCTATGCTAAATGTGGTATTAAAAAAAAAAACAAAAAACAAATCACTGTTACTAAGTCCTTGTCTCGAAGTCCAGAAAAAGCAGAACATGGTTTTCTCTTGTTTCCTTTTTTAAGAAAGTACTGCTGAAAAATGGAGGTGACCCTTAAACTCAAATCTTGCATTTTCTGTGCTGACTTAGACTATGGTTGTCAACAAATTATGTTAACAAATTATCCAAGAGGGAAAACTAATGTTTTGTAGTATAATTTATGTTCTGTTTCAAACTTATATCCTCAGCTGAATTAATACTTTGATTTAGCAAGTACGAATTCAGTTAAGGTCACAAAGGATATGACTAACTACAGTCAAAATATTGTTAAGTGACTGGTCTGATCCTGCAAAGTGTTGTGCACACTCAGTTCCTGTTGACTTCAATGAGAGCTGACTCTTGCCCACTCTTCAGGTTTCGTCTACAAAGGTGCAATATTTGTAACTAAAACTGAAGTATTTGTGAAAGTAAGACAAAAAGATTTGTGTAACTAAAAGAGAAAAATTGTTTGACCACTAAAATTTATGGAACAGTTAATTCAGCTAAATTCCAAATAAACTTACAGATAAAGATATACAGAAAATGCTTATTGAGTTTCAGTGGGTTGCCCTGTTAATTTACAAGATCAAACTAAAATAAATAAATAAAGGTTAACACTAAAAAGAGGATAATTTTGTTAAGTTTGAATTGCTAAAGTCCCTTTAACACTAAAGACAATGATTGTCTCAATTTTGTTAAAACAGATGCATGTCTAATCTCTTAATGGAGTTCATGTGCTTGAGAAACCCACCTTTGTTTTCTTTTCTTTTTTTTTTTTTTTTTTAGTTTTGTTTTGTTTTCTTTCCTTGTTGGTTTTCCACCAAATCTTTTATTTTATGTTACTGCTTCTCCATGTTTGAGCTTATAAGCATGCCAAGGCACTTTCATGTGTAAGCCATCCTGAAGTTTTGAACTGAAGTCTACCTTATGTGGATATTGATGCTTTGTTAAAAGACAATCACACATACAGTAGGGTCTAAAAGAGACAATATTTGACCATTCAGACACTCTCAAAGCACTGGATGTTTTTAGGATAGAGGGATAGAGCTATGTTTTTAGTAAAGTAAAAGAATATTCAGTCTTCACACTTTGTGCTAGGGAATGATGACATTATAGTTTGTTCCTTGGTTCCAAAGAAGATAGGTGTTTACAGCAACTCATATTAAAAAATAATAAGAATGAATAATTTACCTAGCTGTTCACCAACCTGTGCATCCACTGGTCATCCATCCTGCAAATAATGTAACATGGAAAACTTCTGTCATTAGACTTCATAAACTTGATCAATGAAAAGGTAGCTTGCTATCAAAATGGAACAAGATGAGCTGATGGATCCAGGAATGGTTAGATTCATCAGAGAGACAGCATATAGAATAGCTATCTTGCTCATATGAGTTCTTGGCTTGAGTGAGGTAAGATGAAATACTGTTCAGTTGACATTTTTGAATGGCATAGATTTGGTCTTCCTTCGGTACCACTATTACATTATTCGTAATAATGAAATAGTTCATTCTTGGAAAACAAATATAACATCATTCTGAAGTAGCATCATTACTGGTTTTGTTTTCTTTTTTAATGTTATATATTGCTTTAAAATTGTTCTTAAAAGAGCCTAGGTTTACAATCTTCAATTATATGAGTGATAAAAATATTAAACACTATTAACTTCACTGAGATTTTGTGAGTGAAAAAAAGAATTATTAGTCCTAAATTGTTCAACTTAAGTAGTCATAAACCCATCATACTCCTTTAGCAGAATACATGGTGTCTGCTAAGGCACAGAAGATAACTATTCTGCAGTTGGATAAGCTAATAAAGACCCTGAAGCATCTCATCAAAAGGATTGATCCTGGAAGTCCTTATTTCTTCAAATTTCTCTTACTTGCATGTGAAGTCTCACTGATATGAGTGACTGTACTTTGAAAGCAAGAATTATTAGTGTGAATTAGAATTTGCAAAATCAGGCCCAAAGTTATACTTCACTGTTTCTGTGCAATATTTTTAATTGGTATTCAGTTTTCCAAATGAAGAAGTCAATGAGAGAGCAAAGAAAGAAACGAGAGCTTGAACTATTTTGAATATTTACAAAACACCTCAGAAAATTAAAACATGCTCATCATTTTTTCCTCCAGTATGACACTAAAATAGCAGTAGGAAGAGTTCTTTGTGGAAAAGGACTGTAATTCTGCAACCCTTACACACCTAGTAGAATTTACCAGTGTAAAGAGTTCCTCAATAAAATTCAGTGGCCAAATAAATTTTAATTAGGGGGAAGTTAGGGCTTCAGAACCACATCATCCAAAAAAAAAAAAAAAAAAAAAAGATGAGAAGAGACCTATGGTGGCAGAATTAAGTGTGTATTCTCTCAACAGTGTTCTCTCATTCCATATGCATTCACCTGTTGTCTTTATTCATGCGCGTGTACACCATCACAGAGAGAAGAATGAGGAATGACAGGTTGTAGATGATTCCTACAAGTGATTGTTCTTTTAGCAAACACATTTCTAGTACCATTGCTGTCTCCCACATTAACCATATGGTGCAGTACATAAATCCTAGACTGGAAGACCATTTAACAAAATGGAAGATGCCAAACCACACAGACACACTCCCCTTTTTTTCAGGAGTGAGGCCACCTCCTTGGTGTATACTTTCAGAGTTAGAAGATGCAAATTAAAGCCCAGAAATACAGACATGATATTTTTTTCAGCCTTAATATGCTAACTTCTTATTCTTGAAAGTAAAGCAAGGGATATGACAGAAATGTCTAAAGCTGTGCCATGAGCACAGGTTAGAATAGATGACATCCTGAGGAGAGTCATAATCCTCTAGCAAAAGTGAGAGAACCATTTGTCTCTTCCAGTTTGAGGAACTCTCCCAGCTGGAATGGAAAAAATTTTGCTTCCTCATCATTGCCCACTCCTTTTCTCTTTGGTAAAAGATGAAAAATGATACCACATTGATTCAAAGGGAGAAAGGGATAGAAATGGAAAATTTTCAAAGGTCAAAACTTCCTTCTATTTTCAGGGATAACATCTCAAGATTAGTGAAGGAACTCCCTGTTTTTCACTCATCTCACCTCACCTCTGCCTTTTGGTACTCTATTGTGAGTGATGTGGGAAGGAAGGAACAGTAGCAAGTGAAATGTCTGGGTGCATAGGGGCAGGGACAGTATGGAAAAAATATGCTGCTAGAGGGAGGGAACTTGTGAGGAGAAGGGAAAATTAGATAGTAAAGAACTGACAGCATATCCGTAAAAAAATCTAAAGCACAAAAGGACAAAGAAAAGCAAACAGGATATGGTATATGAACATGAGCTTGGCCTTCTGCTGTGTACAGTACCATTTCCTCTAAATCAGACAGGAGCTGGCCTGAGAGGGTTGAATATTTTGATATTGTTATTGGATCTTATTTTCCTCATAGAGAACAGGAAAGATTCTGGTTTTACCTGCTGAGGATGTGTGGCTTCAGTGCATGTTTGTGGATGTTTTAATAGACATATATTACCTCTGGTAAGTTTAAAACTCCCTGAGATGCAGAATATTGCATCAAGTGTTTGAAGACTTTCCAGGGGAAGGATACCCTCCATTTTTATTTCTCATTTCTTCATAAATGAAGTTACTATACTCTGATCATGTCCTATTGTTTCATTTACAAATCTGTGTCTGAGGAGCTCAAGGGATGTGCAGCCCACATCCATGTGTCTGTCTGTTACATCTCTCCATACTTTTTTGCTTAGTTAGCTAGGGCCCTCTTTGGGGACAGGAACTCCTTTCAGATACATTTCTTCTCTTGTCCCCATTCTTTTCCCCATGGTCCATCCTGTCACCATAAGATGATGCAACACCGCATCACCACTTGACTTCAAGACCCGTCACGACGACCACCAAAATTGGTGAGCTCCCCTCGTATTTTGATCTACTCTAACCACTGTCTGTGAAGAAATCAACAGTGGGTTATAGGCTGTGCTTTGCTACATGGTTGCATTTTGCACCTCTCATCAGGGTTGACTAGGGAGAGGAAGTGGTGAGAGAGAACCGGGGAGCGGGAATGGGCTGGGGACATGTGTTGCAAACTTCATAAAAATGGGAAAACACAGTAGGTATTTGAATGATGATTGACTTGATGCTGCATTGACAACCCTTCTGAGCCCTGCCCAGTCTGGTTGTCTCTTAATTAAACAAATTCCAGGTGGCATGCCGCTAAACTTCTGAGGAACAGTGAAATTACAGGAACTGCCTTTGCACTGCATGAAGCAATTTGGTTTTTTTAACATAGGCAACTTAGTGCAGCCTGGGACATAAGCAGTATTTACAGAACAGTCCAGGCTGAATGGGATTTGAGTGTCCTGCAAAATTAGGTAAATTGGAAACTGTTAACTAGATTTATTTTTAATAAATATGGTTTTTAATTGCATGTGATATTAGACCACTTCTAACACTCAGGGTGTGACCTTGAGAAAACCACTTAACTTGCTTACATTTGAATTTCACTGTCTCTAAGAGGAGAGTCATATGTGAGGCATTCTGGGACTTAACCTTTTGAAGCATTATGTTATCCTTGCTGTTTCAAAAACTTTGCTCTTTCAGAGACATCACAAATGTTTGTGTTTGGTGTTTCTTCGTTTTAGATTTGTGAGCCTTCATAACACAAAATTTACAGGTGGAAGATCATGACTGATTTTAAGATTCCTTCACAGTCCTTATATCATCATAAATTCTGATGTTTTACTGTCCTTAAGCCGCCCCTTAAAACCTTTGCTTTATTAAAAGTGGCTTTATGAATTAATTCCATCCTTTTACCAGTCAATGTGGAATGTTTATTTATGGGCTAAAGCTTGACAGATACTGCAATCTGAATTGATAGTAGAAAAACAGCCACATATTGAGGCCTTAGTTGTAGTTTAAAATGGGTCCAACTCTAAAAGAGTGGGTTCAAATTTATGACTGAGTCAAAGCTCCTGCACAGTTTTGATGTGTGGATGTTGAAGCATGACGTTCAGTGTTAGCTGTTCTTGCTTTCAGGCTAATCTTCCTTATTAATGAGCTTTAGGCAGTACATTTCCATACTGTATTTCTACAGTCATCACAAACACTACCAAGAATGAATCTACTTCTTTGTTGTCCATTACTTCTGGCCAGGACTCAGAGTAAGATGCAAATTGAAGGAAATGTCTGGCAATAATGTTATTCACCCCCCTTCACTAGGACGACAGTTAACGATCTTCAACACCCAGGCCCAAATAGCCATAGGAGGGAAGGACAGAGGGCGTCTCTTCCAAGGCCAGCTCTCCGGTCTCTATTACAATGGCTTGAAAGTGCTGAACATGGCAGCAGAGAACAACCCCAACATTAAAATCAATGGAAGTGTCCGACTCGTTGGGGAAGTCCCTTCCATCTTGGGAACAACACCAACAACTTCTGTGCCACCAGAAATGTCTACTACAGTCATGGAAACCACAACTACAATGGCCACCACTACAACTCGAAAAAATCGTTCGCCACCCAGCATCCAGGTGAGTCAATTTGTCTTCTGCATTTCTATGGATTTTTAATTAGTCTTTTGTTTCATTGCTCGCTTGTAAGTTTGTGGGACCCATGTTCTCTGAATCATGCTCTATGTAACTATTTAAATCCTATTATATAGGGTAAATCACCACACAATGTTGTCCCCCTGTATTGGTGAACAAACAGCTGGATGGATTATTATGGCAAATGTATGTGATAATGGGGAGAGATTTTTCTCCTGTTCTAGTGCAACCCCATTTATGTAAGTAGAATTGCCCCAGTGTGAACAAGGACATGATTTTAACTATGTTTCCACAGTTCCATATGTGGGGAAATGCATTCCTAAGAGAGTTACAAAGCTTATTGTAGGGTGGGTGTATGGTTATTTATTCTTAAGACAGTATGTACTGCTGCAACAGTGAAGTTCATAGTGGGGAGAAAAACAATGGAGCATTACTTACAGGTAAAGACATTTTTTATTTTCCTTTTATAGCCTTCCTGTAGAAAATTTTAAAGGAATTCGATCAAGATCAGTTTCCTGAAAAATATAAATGTTCCAACATAGAGCATTTCCAACATATTTGGTAAAAATAATACCCACAAAGTGGATTTCAGATGTTCTGGCTTAATTGTGCCAATGTAGTGTTTCAGTCCTATGCGTGCAGTGGTTTTTTGAACCTGATGTGTGGCAGCCAGAATATGTTACTGATGAGTAATAAACACCTTAAACTGGCACTTCTTGTCTGTGCAAAGAAAAGAATCATGTAAGTAATCAATCTGATCAGTGGATTAGATTTAGAAATTATTTTTTTTCAGTGGCATATTATCATGTTATCAACAAGGATGAAACATTTGTTTTAAAATCTTTATTTGCATCAGAAGCTCATCCTGTAGAAATTTATATACTTTCACTGATGCCAGCATACACTGGCTGAGACACTGGTGAGAGATTATTGATCAGAGTGTGCCTTTATTAATCCTCCAGAGAAAGGTGTATTGTTGTCTAGTTGGAGTTAAAAAAAAAAAAATAAATATTCCATCTGCTTCCCTGAAACAATTTTTGGCTGCTTGGGACAGAAGACCTTAATGAAATCAAGGATTTTGAAATCTGTAATCATACAAGTTGCATGCTTGCTTTCTAGCTGCTTCAGAAGGTTTAATCAGTTATTGATTGTATCTATCTACATGACCATTCTCTTTACTTTTTATCTAGTCCTGGTCAATTAGGATAAGAAAACACAAAAATTGTCAGGCCACACCCTGAGTGCTGTGTCCAGTTCTGGGCTCCTTGGTACAAAAGAGAGGTAGAGCTACTGGAGAGAGTCCATCAAGGGGCCTCTAAGATGATTAAGGGACTGGAGCATCCCTCCTATGAGAAAAGGCTGAGAGAGCTGGGACTATTCAGCCTGGAGAAGAGAAGGCTCAGGAGGGGATCTTATTGATGTGTACAACTACCTGAAGGGAGGGTGTAAAGACAATAGTGGTGCCCAGCGACAGGACTAGAGGCAATGGACACAAACAGGCATTTTCCTCTAAACATTAGGAGACACTTTTTTTACTGTGATGGTGACTAAGCATTAGCACAGGTGCCCAGAGAAGAGGTTATGGAATCTCCATGCTTGTAAGTATTCAAAAGCCATCTGCATGTATTCCTGGGCAACTGGCTCAGGTTGACCTTGCTTGAGCAGAGGGCTTGGACCAGATGACTGCCAGAGGTCCCTTCCAACCACAACCATTCTGTGATTCTGTGAGGTACCTCTGGCTGCACTGGAATTTACAGGTATTAGAGTAATTCATTCCAATCCAAGATTTAACATTTCCCCCTTTGGTATTCTGTAAATCCAGTTGGCAGCAGGACCAGGACTGAGTTACTGGCCTCAAACACCCAGTAGATGATTCATAAAGTCTCAGCTAAATGAGGGGAAATTACCCCAGGTTTGGTCACTGTTTCTGATAAACTTTGAAAGAATTACAGTTTCTTCTCAGTGCCTAGCTCTGATTTTAGAGAAAAACTTTGTACAATTACATCTCCAGAAGAGTAAAGTCTGTGGTCCTGATTGTGCTCTTGTTAGTTTATTGTATATTTCTATAATTTATAAAAGTAGTAGTGTTGTGTTTAGCTATAGGAATGAGAGTTGCACTGGACCTTATGGGCTGGGTCAAGTTGGAAATGACCCTGGCTTACTTGGAGAGGAACTCTTCCAGAAAGCTTCCTGCATAGCCTACATGGCAGTTCACTTAGCCTTTAGAGACCACTGTGCTCTGAAAGAGCAACAAGATGATCTAATAAAGTGTCAAAGTGCTTCTAAAAACATGGTTAGAGAAGTGATTTCCTGGATACACATGCACCACAACAAATGGCCTCATCTCAGCTGATATTAAAGCAATAACTCTTTGACACTTCATGCTACCCATTGAAAGAAAGATAAGGTCAGTATGTACCTCCATTACAACTTTCTGCATTTCAATATCAGGCCATTTTATTGCTCTCACAGCACAGATGGCTTGCCTTTCTTCCTTGCTCTTGATAGAACTGGATTCCATCAGCTTAAGCTGCATTCTTTGTGTGGTAAAAGTGAGAAGAAATTGTCTTTTTCTGTTTGGGCAGTGTCTCTAGCTGCGGTGTTCAGATGTTTAATGGTTATTTTATACTGCTGGTGTTCGACATCACCATTATCAAGCCTGCTTACAATTTTAGATCTAAATGGTGGAACAATCTAATAGAGCAAGTTTGTTCTTTGGGGAACGTAAAATATAGCTACCCAAGGCTATGAACAATACAGATACAGTTAGTTATTACCTTGTTCCAGCTTTCTCTTTTTTTTTTTCTGCTCAGAAATAAACCATTTTTCTTCACTTTCAAGGCCATTCACAGTTTAGCCTCTTCTCTCCCCATCCTGATCAGCATGATTCAAGTATTTTTTGCTCACTTTTTACATTTGGTCTTAAGAATCTTTCTGTCTCCTTGTACCATCCACAAGGGAACAGCAGGTTATTTTTCCAATCCCACTGAAACCCTCCCTTCATCATGATGCGTGCCAAAAAGTTGACAGAGGTTAGACTGGTGGTGATCTAAGGCAACTTTTTATCAAAATGATCAGTATTGTCACATTTTTTATTTTGTTATCTATTTTTCTGTATCTATGTGTAATATCTTGTTTTATGCTTAGATTGCAGAGTCCTTGGGCTCAAAATGTACTTTTTATTCTGCACAAGTACACTACTTAGCACAGAAGGGTTCTGTCCCATCGTAGAAATACCCAGCATGATACAAGTAAAAGTAAAGCATCTAATACAAAATAGCAAAAATCAGCATAAAGAATTACTATTCTTACTGTATTAAATATCTGTGCTATTTCCATTCCACTCATATTCATATGTAAGTAACTAAAACTCCTTTTTGAAATGCATATAAAGGTTGTGCAGAGTTTCAAGTCTGTAATCCAAAAGTGATACAAAATCCAGGGGAATTGCAGTAGGGTTTGGATTTACACATTCCTAGTTAAGGAAGTACACAAGAGCACGACAAGTGCAAAGATTTCTTCTTTTTGTAACATACACCAAGATACCTCCTCCAGTTACATAGTCTGAATACTGCCAGAAGTATTTTAAAGCACAGTTAGGCTAAAAGAGTTTGGAAAATGAAGTGCTTTAAAAATACACATTATATGCACAGACCAGTGATATGCTTTTCAATTTGTAAAGATCCTACACATGGGTTATAGTCCAGGACAAACAACCAAGACAAAGGGAATTTGAGAGAAAAGTATTACTGGAAATACCCTGTGGCAATGATATTGGCATTTAAAATATCTATAACTTAATTTTTTAATAAAAATTATAATATTTCTGCAAGGCAGTGAAACTCAGATCAGTGGAGGTCAGGCAGGCTTTGAGTGAGAAACAGTTGATATGTATGGTTGTATGCTATACTGACAGGAAAATTTCTGTGAATCCTTCAGAGAAGCCTTGAAGGAAGATCTTTTTTCTGTTAACTGAAAATAAGGAAAAAAAAAGGAGTTTCAATTCATGTTTGTTTCAGTGAGTTACAAATAGTGCTTGTGCTCTGCCGCCTCAGAGTTGAAATGCTGATTTGACTTTCTCGCATGTGTTTTTGTTCTGTGTCTAAGTACGATCTGTTCAGAAGTGGTATGTGTTGTACTAAATTTCTGCTGCCTGTCTCAAGGCCCTAACACACCAGACTCTCCTGTGATAATAATATCCTTCCTGGACTTCTGTTTTGCCACGTTATCCTACAAAGGCCTCAAAGACAAGCTGTTAGCTTTTGCATGTCGTACAGTAGTATGCTGTGCGGGCTGCTATTAGATGAGAGTCACTGCACTGTGCCATGTCATATTCTTGCAAGGCTGCCATGTTTTTCACGGTGTTATTTCACTAACAATTGTTAAAGGTCCTGAAATCCCATGTATCCCTATTTCCCGATTTAAAGCACAGCTTCAGTTATTAGTGAAGTAGTTCAGGGATTCCTGAGTTTGGGACAATTCTATGAAAATGACTTAAAGTGACACTCATTCTCTTGGCTTCTGCTTCCATGTCAGCTGCTTACCTGCCCAGAATTTATTTAGTGAGTCTGTACTCAAGAGTTTTTTAGGAGAATTTCTATATGCTCCAATGTGGTGCATTCTGTCTGGTTCACAGCTGGGTCATTCAGTTTTCAAATTATTTATACGAAGATATCTTTGAAGTTAATTACTAAGTAAAACTATTCTGGAAAAGCATGCATAGTGATACATGAGTCTTACATTCAAAATGCGTTCTGTTCAGTAAATTCAAGATATGATTCTAGCTGGTGTGTGGGTCCTTAAGGAGAACTGCTCCATATAGGATTCTGGAGGCCCTAGGGCCCACTGACCTAGGGCAGGCCCCTGATATGTCTGTCATATGACATGGATAGGTGTTGTCCTAAGAGCAAAATCACAGACACTTTTCTGTGAAAAAGAGATCAGAACCCTTCAGGGAGAACAGATGGACTTCTGGTTATGCTCTCCAGGAGGAATCAGAAACTGTGTGCTCCGTTACATATCCAGTTCATGTCTCAACTTCTTGAGATGAGAATAATGACACTTGCCAAACTGTTCAAAGTGTAGCTTAGAGGTGACATAATAAATTACCTGTGAATGCTTTCAGCTATGATCTTAGAGCCATAAAATGGCAATATATGATATATAATATGCAGAATGTTCTCCCTAAAGAACAGAAGGGGGGATCTGCCCATTATCCATATAGAGAGACCATTGGCATGGCTCAGAATAAGGTTCTCAACCTTTTATTTCACCCATTAGGCTTTCCAGCCTTTAACTGTGTTTTCTATTGAGGGTCCAATAATCTTGATTAATGTCTTTCCATAACATGCAGCTCCAGGCTAAATCCTTTCTTATAGTGTATATCACAAAGGAAAATAGCACAGAAGATTTGTCAGCCTAATTAGACTTTCACTGTCAGCTAAGACAAATAAAATTGTCTCACCCTTGGTCTTGCATAGGTACTTTCTTTTACACTCATAGATAATAATTTGAGGGGGAAAGAAATTGGCCTTTAATTTAGTTTTGGCTTCTTATAAGTCACTAGTGACATTTTCATCCCACGACTGCAAAGCTCTAATGAAAAAAGACCTTTTGAGGAGTCTCTGCTTTAAAGACTGACTTCACTGGCCCATTGGTACTGCTGAGAATTATGGAGTCTGGCTCTCAGGCCTCCTTTTCTACCTCTTCCTCAACTATGTTTTCTTGAAGAGACCAAAGCCCCCAACTTCTACCATCTTTCAGAGAGTAATACTTTTTCCTGCACTGCATTCTTGTTGAGTGAGATTGTAAAGTTGCATTGCTGCAGTGAAATCCACAAAAAGGCATTTATTTATTCACAGTCATATCTCTTCTGTGATGAGTAAATGCTAATGTGATTTGGGCAGGGAAAGCAAGCAGCATCTGGAAGCAATAATGCAAAGGTGGTATAGAAAATTTTTATGCAAACTACTGTTCATGTAGGTTACAGTGATTAATTCAATAATGCCAAATGACCTCTAAATACTTCATAAGTAAGTAGAATAGAAATAGATTTAGCACACACTGAAATGCAGAATCTTTGGTGTGTAATCTAGTAAATGTAGTAGCTGCCTCGCTAGAAAAAGGATAATATTCTGTATAGGGAAAGGATAAATATATTTTCCAAGTTTTGACTGAATATTAGATGGGGGAGTGGTGTGTTTAAACTGTATTTTTTGATGTAGTGTTCAGGGTACTCAGTTTACCTATAAAGCTCATAGAATCTAAAACATAATCCTATATTTTAATTATTTCATTCACCTTCTGCAGAAGACAGGTGTGTTGCACTTCTGGAAGTGCCATAGTGAACCCATCCAAAATGAGAATGTGATTTTACTGTAATATTATTTTTTCAGCCTACACTCCCATGTGCTGACAAGTACTGATTATGGAAATAAGCTCAGCTTTGTATTTCTGCTATGCACATTATAGTCATAAAGAATAATATATTTGTAAAACAGTTTATGCTTATGCTGGTGCCATTTGTTGACATTATTACTAGTGATATTTAACCATTGTCAGCATGCAGACTTTCATGACTCCAGGGGAGGGATGTTGTTGAGTGTGTGTGGCAAACCTGAGTGCACAGTGTGATTTCTCAAAATATAGCTTACGCTCATTCTTTAGATAACCTGTTTTTATGTAGTATTGTTGTCAAGTAGTCACCAGCCAGTTTTCTGTGTGTTCTGCTGGGACCCACACTATCTTTTTTTTTTTTTTTTTTTTTTTCAGTTTAGCACTTTACAGAAGGCCCCAGTTAGATGAGTCACTTCTACAAGTGTTGAGTTTACACTGCCTTTAATCTGCAGATCTACATAATCATTTGGGAGTTGCAGCAAAATCTCAGCTGGTGTTTTTGACACATGTACCCAGTTCTGTTCTACTGTGAATCTTGGAAATGTAGAAATGAAGACTTGGCCCAGGGGGGCAAAAGCAGGGGCTGGTCTAGCACTTCTCTAGGATTTCAGCACTTTTTTAGATTTTCTCTGATTTTTTTTTTTTTTTTTAAATCTTCATCAAGAAATTGTTGAAATATTTGTTTTATTTTATGTGACCATAAAGCATGCCCTTTTCTAAAATAAAAGGAGAAGAAGCTGTACAACAGCTGTGGTAAACAGATACCTACCTTTTTCAGGGAGGCAGGCAGGCATACATTTCAGAAAGTACCCTAAATAGCATCAGCATATACTTTTTTTTTTAGGGCACAGAATCCCTTTGTGTATTTAGACATGTTATTTGCCCTGCCAAAAAGGTTTCTTGAAAGTCATGTGGATGATTATTTCCAAAATCTGATTAATACAGATAGTATTACTACTATAGTGGACCATTCATTTGATCATAAGTAAAATGAAAGAATAGGACAAGTGTGTTTTTCTGGTACAGTTGTGCAGTGACAATATATGGTGAAGACATCCAATACTGAAAGAGCAACTGCTTAGAAATAAATGGAATCAATGGTTATAGCTCAAATATAGTTGGAGGGTTGACTCGTGTTTTGTTATATCTGCTGTGCTTGCTATTTATATACTTCAGGGAAAAGCCTACAAGCTGCAGATACTTCCAGAGCCTCTAGTTCCATTTCATTTGTTTTGGGTTTTTTGTTGTAGGTTTGTTGGGGTTTTTTTTATCAAGACTGACTGACTGACTGAGAGGCAGGAATGTACCTCTTACCTTTTCTAGCTCATATTTGAATGAATGTGCAGAAATTGGAAACACATCCATGTGTTGTGACAGAACCACTTTCTGAAACCATTTAATTAATGCCTTGGATTTTCTCTAGAATAATGGTGTTGTTAACTAGTAGAAACAGAATGATTTCTGCTAGTTTCTTTTTCATCTGTGGGATGAGTTGTCACTGATTTGCAAGATACGTCTGTCATGGTACAGCTCTTAAAAGCAGTGATTAGCAAGACAGTCTATACAACCACCAATTCTTTCTCTTCTCCCTTAGATGACATATGGGTAAGTAGGATGTTGTTCATTTTAATTGCAAAATTCTAATATATTCTGAAAGATAAGAATTTTTTCCACAGAATTCCAACAGAAAAATAAAGCCAAAATGTTGAGGAATTGGATTTCGGTTCTTGATATTGCATGGGATGCAAATTTTCCCCTTCTTCTGTCCTATAGTATGTTTTTGGAGAAAAATTGGTCTGTTGACTTTTCACCTTTATGACTCATGAAGGGACCATATTCCATGTTTCTTGGAGAGTTTTCCACTGGTGCTGTGTTGCCCATTTTGCTGTGTCTCAGATCTGGTGTGCTAAGGAAATTGATTTGTGGGTAAGGACACTTCTATGGAATTAGTAGATGCCATAAACCAGAAAGTTGGAAACGCTGGGGAAACTAACAGCTAAATGTATGAAAATGGATAGAGGAAGGATGACTACTGAGGTGCAGATAATCTCATAGAGATATGGGAAGGAAACAGCAAGATTTACAGATGAAGGGTCATATGGCTAGAGATGATAGACTGGCGGTTCCAGCAACTCTCTCTTGGATAGACAAAGGTTTGAAGTAGAGAGAAACTTATACCCTATGTCTTAGTAACCACTTTTCTGCTTTTCAGTCTCTGCTTTATTCCACATTCCATCTACTCCAGGGATAAAGGGAGGTCTTTTGGTTTGGTTTTGGGGTTTTTTTGGCCAGGCTGACAGGAACTCAATTCAGTAGAACTGCTGGCGGTGGGATCCAAGGACCTATGGCCTCTTCCACGGCAGTTCAAAGTCAGGTAGATCCGGACATGCGCTTGTATTAAGATCATCCAAAAATGTACCTCTTCCTCTCATTTTCAACAGCTCTTTTCTAGTAACTGGTTCTCATTCTTAGGAAGACTCATTCTTAGTGTAAAAAGAGTCAGGTCAGGTAAGGAGAAAAAACTACTGATGTTGTGTTCTTCTAACATCCAAGCATTAGGCTCAGTGCCAAAGCCACACACAGATTTGCACAAATAGCTTGATTTTACCTTGGTCATAATGTCCTTTTTTTTTTCCCTGAAAGATGACCTGCAATGAAACTGTAAGGACATGAATGATTTTAATCTGTGGTAACAATAGAGAAACAGTCCTGACTGACTCCAGCAGCATAAATATACAAAGTGACAGATTATCCTGCTGCCTCCCTCCCTGCTGCCTGAGCACACACATATACACTCAATAGCACACAGCAAAATTCAAATTGGTCTTTATCTTTTATCTGTTACCCCAGTGATTAATGTTGCTCTTGCTGGGAGACTAATCAAATGAGGGGAAATATAGAGAAAGAAATATGTATTTCTTAGACTATCGTTATCAGTGTTATTGTTATTCCTTTAATATATTTTCCTCCTGTTCAAAGAACTTAATGTACTGACACAGCAGGAAGCGAGAGGTGAGAGCAGATTTGATGGGAAGATGATGAATGGGGCAGGCCACAGCAAGTGGAACACAGGCATTTTGCAGGAGATGAGCTGTTGAGCTGCTTTGAGGTTGTGTCATTTTATCTAAAAAAAACCCAAGAGGCTGTAGCAGGCTGAATACAGGTCCTCAAGCAGGAGCTACTCTTTCCTAAGCCCTACTCAATTCACTCAGCCTCTGATAACAAACGTCCTCTCTAAATGGATACAGTGGTCCTTGGTCTGTCTCACAGCCAAGTTTCCAGGTGCTTTTCTGGTAGTACAGGTAACACTTCATAAATTCCCTCAGGATTTGTGTTCCCTTTCGCTCCTGTCTGGCCCTTGACCTAGGCCTTTCATAGTGGTACTATGACCCTGTAGTTCCAGTTTGAGTCTACAGATTTGTACATTGTAGAGCAGAAAATCTACTCCTTACAGTGGTAAAAACAGAAATAGATGCTTTGAATGAGTATGACTTAAGATTAGGTAAGAGGCCTGTTTTATGAGTGAATAGGAATGGATTCCAATTGTCTTGTTTCCTTGGGATCTTAAGAAAATGCTTAAAGATGTGGTAATTAAGAGATCACATCTTATTTTGCTTTCCTTTGGAGAAGAGGAATACAAAAAGGGTTACCTGTAATAAAGGAAAAGACTTGTTTGAGTTTAAGGGTTCTGCTGTCTCTCTGGCAGCATTCTGGCTGTTTTAACAAGTGTGACTACTCATTTTCCTAAATATACTCTTGTTCTGGTGAGATGGTGATGAACACTGAAAAGAAAAAGATAGAAATAGAAAGAAGAGTGATAATGTCTATGCTATAGAAGCATTTTTTTTTTATGATCAGTATACCCTGGGCGCTCTCTTTTATTACTCTTTGCTGTGGCTATATTAGCATAGTGTCCTCTGCCTTCACAAACTCAGTTCAAGACTTGCAAATATGCTTAGGGTTCAAATCTTAAGCATAATTATCTTAGTTCTCAATTGATTACATTTAGTCAGCAGTTAATCCTGTTGTTGCCCACTAGAGCAAAGCTGTGTGTATTAACACTTACATTAGTGTGTGGGTCTCTAGTGCCCAGGTTTGTTTCAGTGTTATAACCTCATCAGAGATATTAATAGAAAAGCAAGCTAAACCTGGTTTTGTAAACCTGATGCATGCAAATTCTCCATTCACCTTAGGCACAAGTTCTGGGGTAGTATCAGAATATTCCACCAGAAAGTTACTCCCACCATCATCCCAAATGTCTCTGTCCCTTGTTTCAGGATCTGCACACTGTACTAATCTGCACGTTTGACTAGCTGACACCAAGGATGGTATCTGGCTGAATAAAAGATTTCATCTTTCCTCTAATTGCCTCTCTTGCCTTTCAGCTGAGGCCAGTAACATTTTCAGTTCTTTATTCTCTGTGTATAGTTTTTGGTTTTCAGTTTTGATTGAGGATTGCAATACAGCTCCCCCGTCTCCCTGGGGGCTGGTCTCACCAATATGTTTTAAATCCCCCAGGAGGCACAACATATTGTGGGCCTTTTCATCAGTCAGGGTCTTATATGCCTTTTCTCACTCCAAAGCCTCTGAAAGAGAGGTTTGCAACTTCTGCTTATTTGCTTGGTCTGCTGTGAGCTGTTCAAAGAGGTATTTAGTTTCATTTTTCAGTTGTTCTTGTAAGGCTTTTACAAGATCTTGCAAAGATTTAATTATTTCATTCTCCATTTGTTAGTATTTTTCATCCTTCCAAAACTTTTGGGCCTGGTCCTTCCTATGCTGGGGAGGGACACAGTCATATTTCTGCAGCAGTTTATCCATGGTAATCCTGTCCATGACACCAATTTTACTGTCACATTAATGGTAGGAGTGAGACATCTGCTTGCCAAAGCCCAAGGGTTTCTCTGAGCAGTTTTGCAAAGTCTAAGGTATGTCTGAGAGTCCTGCCTCGGAGCCCCACTTGAGGGGCTTGCAACCGACATGAGTCTGTCTGTCTTGGAGCCCAGTTATGGGACTCCTGCTGGAAACAGTAGTTACCTGTTTCAGAGTCCAGTTAAGGACTTAGGCTGAGACAGTTAAAAATTTAAACAGGTTTGACTTATTAAAGCGACAGAGAGGTTCGGAATTGCCATTGATAAATTCACTGACTGTAAAAGGATAATTGAGCTAAAGAATTCCCAGGTAATGTCTGATGCAGTCGGAGGCGCAGGCCTGAGTTATAGTGCTAATACATAATAGAAATAAGAGGTCTACTGTGTAGTGAAGGTGTAGTTCTTACCAAGAAGCTGTCCCTGTCTTGAGTGGAGGAAGAGGGGCACAGCCCATTAACCATCTCTGATAGACTTTCAGTTTTCTCCTTCCCGAGAGGTGTATTTCCTTTGTGATTTTTATATCCTAATTCTGTCTGTCCCTGCCTTCTAGGTGACATTTAGCATGATTTGGGTGGAGAGTTGAGTAACATAGTCCTTTATGTTTAGCATGTACTTCTTTATCATTATCATACTCAGAAGCATAAACAATATTAGTTTTGCCATTAATTAGTCAAAGGTCTCCACTCAGACACTCTGTCCTTCAAGATTTGTTTGCTCCTGTTGGTTTAGCCGAAACAGGGCCATCTTATCTTCACAAAACTCCCTCCTTCAGCCATTTGGCTGCCAGCTTAGCATATCTCTGTCTCTGGAGATAGCACAAGAATTGCATGGTCATGAACATCTTAACTTTTCTCTCAAAGCACACTAAATTAGCTGTATTCCTGTCTCACGGCAAGCTAGGCCATTATGCCATGCATATGTGTTTCCCAGTTTACATATACTGCTTAAGTTACCCTCTCGCTGCTTAACACATTGATATTTACTCTGTTGCACTTCCATAATGAACTGAAGTTATTCTTAAACTTGTGAGCAATGGTTGTTCAGGTGACTGCTGCTGTCACCCGCTTGTCTTGAGATTTAGCAATTTGTGAGAATGAAATTTAGAAATGTAGATATGCTAGGCAGATCAGAGTATACAGCCTGCTCCTCTGGAATCCATGAAGGTATTCAGTTTCAACAGCAGCAGAGGAGGATCTATGCAACAGAGTTTATGGTCTTCATCCAGAGCCAGGAGAGCAGCAGACTGTGCTCTGTAACAGAGCTGTGTGCAGGTGCTGGGGATTAGCCATCAGGTAGGATTTCCAGCTGCTAGACATACATAAGAGTGCCAGGGTGGAAAGGATGGATGAATGAATGAAGGAAAAAAGGAGGAGGAGGGTCATGTGTTGTGTATATGCCTCAGAAAGAACTACTTCATTGGGCGCCTCTCTTGTAGAGGACTTCTTCCACCCACCCATCTCACTAATTGTGAGGTGGTATTGCTTGCACGAAGAAGAATAATTCTTCGGTGCTCAGGTGGCTGATTACATGTTGTCCTCTGTTTCATGGACTCAAGCACAGCCGAAAAATTTCTGCTTGCTTGGCTCTAGCATTTGTTGCCCTGGCAAGAAGCCAGAACCACTTACAATCTGTTGTGAAAAGGCTTGGTGTCTCTCTGGCTGCCTCTCAGCTAAGGTCTGAATGCTTGGAATTTGGCGTTTTTTTGTCCTTTCTTAAGTGAAGCCATGGAATGGTGTTAGCTTCTGCTCCATGTGATTCCTGGAGGGAAGGGAGGGAGTTGGCAAGAACTGTAAAGGAGGGCGAGAGCCTGGCTGTGGATTGCTAAGGACCAGGTTCTGCAGCCTTCACTTTGGCCCTTTCACTTTGCACTTTTTGACTGCAGTCTGCACCTTGCTCATTTTATGATGGTTTGTTGTACAGTTCCAGCTAGGTCCCTGGATCAGATTCTGAGTCTGAATTGTCCCCTCACTTCTATAAGGCCAGATTTTTTTTAATGGGGCTTGGGAAGCTCTTTTGCTGCAACTCTTTGAAGGGATTTATTCTCTCCTTACTGTTGTAGTGGAGGACACAAGGCACCAAAGGCAGCTAGAGAATTAGAAAATTAAATGGCTTTGGGGTTCTCCTGGGAAGGGAGAAGTGGGGTGAAATGAGGACAAATGTCATCACCTTCCCTGAGAGAGCTGCAGATTGAACAGAGCAGAGGATATAATTTTTTACACCATCAAGAATCATTCTAGAGGCAAAGAGAGGTAATGGCACAGGCCAACTGTCCCTCTGCTTCTGTCAGGTTTGGTCATTTTGAATTTACTGACTGTTTTTCTTCCTTTCAAACTTGATTTAATGACAGTGGTAGGTGAAGGTCAGGAGAATTTAGGGATTTGGGTTTTTTTTTAACTTTCTTCCCTTGCTTTCTTGTCCTTCTAAAGCTGAGAGGCAACTTCTGTGGTGACAGTGAAAGGTGACAGTGTTAGGCAGTGTCATACCCTATTTCTGCCAATAGGACATTACAAAGAAGACAAGAGGAGGGTTTACTATTATCCATGGGTACAGCTAAGCTCCATCTGGCAAGTTGCATTTGCAGTACCTGTCACATGTATCACCTTGGCATCTGAGCGCTTTTCAGCTCAGGAGCCCATACACCTGAAATTATCCATAAATTCAGACTAAGGATGTGGAGATAAATAGTGAATTATTAACTCAAAAGACCTATGTACCTTACCTAGAAATACAAATTTCACTTCTTAATTACATCTCTCTGAGCCAGAAATCCTATCCTTCCATCACTTTATTTATATGACTGATACTTTTTACTATAGAACTATATGGAGGTTTAGATTAAGGCTGAATCATAACTTCATCACATTGCAAGTCAGGGCTTTATTTGGCAGTTTTGTGCAAATTCATCCGTAGAAGGTAAAGACTTTTAAAAAAACTTCTATCAGTCCAAACCCTTGTCATTTCTCTTCCCTTTTGCTGTCCAGGAAGACCTTTTAAAATACAATAAAAATAAAAATTAAAAAATACTTTCTGAAAAAGAATAGGGCCTGTTTTCCTTTTGCAAAAGTAAAATTGAATCAATAACTTGCTTTGTTTAGCTGTTTGGTTTGGGTTTTCTTTTTCAATCATTCATAGTGGGGTTTTGTTTTGTTTTGTTTTTTGTTTTTTGAGATGTGCAGATAAAAGTGATGGTAAAACCTGTAACACAAATTTTGATTTCAAAGGTGTCAGATATCATTGACCATGAATGGCCACACTCACTGTTTCTAGAAGCACTTTTTTTTATTGAAAGCCTGTATGTAAGAAAATCTGGTGACCAGTTCTAAAAACTACAGAATAATAGAAAGGAGGCTGTGTTTGTGAAAATGTTTGTTCCTTCTGAAAACAGCAAGCAATGCTATAACAAAAAAATGAAGAGCATGCTCATAAACACTTGTTACTGGCAGTTCTACATATATCCTGGAAGAGATATGGAGCAGTTAAATGTGGTCTGTCCTGTAAGTTTGGTATGATGTATGTAGTGGGACTGTGTTTTTTCTGATCACTTTAGTGATCATTCATTTAACCAGGCACCATTTCTGCTCTATTTTAATGCATCTGGTGTGATTTTCACTTGCACAGAGCAGTGAAACTTGGGCTGTAATCCACATGGCAGTATCTGGAAGACAGTTTTAACTTGATTGACCTTCTTTGGCATCAGACTGTATGCAGGAATTCAGCCATTCCTGGTTCTAGACACAAAATTTGTTTTCCTACTTGTGTGCAATTTGGGGAAATTCATAATTCAGTTGATGTCTTTGACATAGTGCCAGGTAGAGGGAGTTGTCTAAAGAAATCCCTTCAGCCAAATCTTGCTGGATAGAGCTGTGATTCTTTGCTCTGTAGCAAGAGAAATTTGTGGATTTCAAATTGCCTTGACTGAAGACTTCAGTCTCTGAGATAGACCATGTGACACCTGCTGAAACACTGTGTATGTTTGCTAAAAGTAATGAAACCAGATGTTGATAAAATTTCATTCTGAAGCACCTTAAAAATCTGAGGATTGCTTTTTTCATTACAGATACACAGCTAATTGTAGGTTAGCACCAATTATTGTTTAGTAAATGCATAGCTAAACCAGCAGTAGTTTGGGATGGCAAATAAAAATGCTCTCAACATGGCCATGAAGCAAAAGCATACAGAAGCAGGATATAATTAACCAAGTTGTCTTTGCATAAGGACATCCCTAAATTAGATTTTTTTTTTTAAGTTGTTGAATAATCAAATTATTTCAGTAAAACTATTACTTAAAAAATGGCCCCTTCTGACATGCAAAATTATGTGCACTGATTAAAGAGCATCTTCCCTGTCTGCATTTCATGGCTGTACTTTGTGTATCTTGTTAACATGAGCAAGCTGTTCTCATGCACAGAGACAGTAGGTGGCTTGGGGTTTTTTTTTTTTGGTTTGTGGTTTTTTTTTTTTCTTCTTTTCTGTCAAGGAAAGACGGGTATATATGGACAACAGCACAGCAATGTCTAAACTAGGCCTAATTTAACTTAGTTTATGCAGTGGAAAACATTCTCCATATTAACTTGTCACATTGCTTGTTGTGTATTATCTCAGACGAATTGGTCCACACACGACCCCATATTAACATGGTTGTTATGAGGTTATATGCTGCAGCTGCCTTCACAGGTAGCTGGGGTTCAAATTGGCACAGATGAACAGATGATGCAAGTGGCCAGCTTCAGTGGCAGAATCAAAGAGACGTCAAAGCTTCAATATTTGTGATTCAAATTTGCCAGTTAGTAGGTCATCATTCACATATCTCTGATCACCCCTTTAAGCTGCCTCCTGGTGGAGCTGGCAGATGAGGACATAAACTTGTGCCTGAGCTGCTTTGGGTCACAGCCTGTGCTGCAGTGACAAACCCTTTAGATAAGCAGGTTACACTGCATGCTGGTTCCTGAAATGGAACTGGAGAGGAATGGACACATGGTCTTCTTCATTGCCCTTGCTGCAGGGGCAATAACCTCTGGCTGATGGGAGGAGGACAGCTGGGGATGCTAGCATCTTTATCCACTATGGCAAGAGTAAATAATTATGTCCATCAGAGCTTTTTATTATAAATGAGGCTATTTCTTAATATGGTAAGACTTTTCAAAGCCCTTGCAATGCTTTACTGAAGTTTCTCTGCATGACATTTAATTCTGTAGTGCCAAATGGAGATATAGATCCAAAGCTTTCAATAGGATACAGTACTTGCTTCAGCAGAAAATCCTTTTTCCTTAGGTGTATTCACCTAATAACTTATTTCTGGGACTGCTGTTCCTTCTGTGACAGTTCTGCCACTTTCAAGTCCTTCTTGAACCAATGAAAGATTTTCATTAATTCTCAAGGTTTTTCATTAAAATGATCTTTGGCTTTGACCTCTTACACCAAGTTCTCACATCATATGTTGGCATCCTATGAAAATGGTTTATTCATTACTCCTTCTGTACGAAGATAAAATCTTAAGGTTTCTGAGGAATTTATTTTTCTTTTAAAAAAATGTCTAGTGAGACTAATTATTCCCCTGCCCAGGAGTGCAGCGGTTCTTATTAAAATACACCTTGAGTGGCACACTTGCATGGTCCTCTCACTGAGGCTGAGAATCTTGCTGTGCTGTTCAAGGCTTCTGTAAAAAAGATGAGCTCACATATGCTTTCCAGGCTTTACTGTATTGTCTTTATCTGCAGACCTGGAAAACAAATCAAAGAAAAAACATTCATGTCAAACTATGGATTTTTTTCTTCTGAATTAAAAAAAGGTTTCTGAGATGTGGAGTACTTCTGAATGACCTCTGCTGTGCTTTCTGAAGCTTCTCGGCTGTGGAGCATTTATAAACTGTCAGTGGAAGCTGTCTCACTGCAAAGAATTCACAGTAACATTGTTAGACTGCCAGGGCTCTAACTTAACCTTTTCTGCTCAGCTTGCATCTTTTGTTTTTGTATTTGCTCCCCTCTCTTACCACTTCATCACATCACATCACATCACTCTACACAGTCTTTCTCCTTCCTTATGTGGAAAGTCTCTTTCCACAACTCCCCACTGCTTCTTCAGTGCTTCCATATTTTGTTTATTGTAATGTCAGCTGAATACAAACCTTATCTACAGATAAAAACTCACTCAAATGGAATTGCTTTTCCAAGTCCTACAAATTATAGGGGCCCTGTAATGTCCCTGCCCCCTTTGAACAGTGTGCCCTTGCCATTTCCAGCAGATTTGAAAAGTACAAAGAGGATGACACTCTTCCCAAATAGAATGGGAGGCACCATCCTGTCAGGGTTTAGTCTTAATTTGACTGATAGCTTTATGAGGCAGTAGCTGAGACCATGAAATGATCTGGAGGTTCCAGAGGACACTGTTACCTGCCCAGCACATATCCTCATGGATTCTGCATGTGTATCCTGTATTTCTCTCGAATTCTGTCCCTGGACATTGGTTGCCAGACCTTAAGGACTGACTGCCTTACAATATTATCCTGGCTAATGTTCCTTCAATCACATTTATATTCACAATATAAAAGATTGTAATTTATTTGTTTAAAATCAATTGCTCTTTTATTTACCAAGTCTTAGTTTTGATTTATAGAACAGACAAAATGGGACTCTAGCCAACCACACCTGTTACTTGATGTTTTCCGTAATCTGGTCCTTCTCTTTTTCTCCCAAGCTAACCTATCCTCATCCATGAGAACTGGCAGCCTGAAATTCAGTATATACTGGAGAAGCAGGTCAAGTCAGCCTTCATTAAACTCTATGGCTCTGTCTAGGATGCTCTTACTTACCTGTAATAGCTAACTTCAGAGCTGTCACATGTAACTTCACTATAGTTGCAGCAGTGACTATAGAGGTGAAAATATAAGCTAGCTATAAATTAAAATAACCTTGCTCTCTTATTTCAATCTGAAATTAAACAGAACTGAAAATCAGATGGCTGGAACACCTCTCCTATGAAGACAGGCTGAAAGAGTTGGGGTTGTTCAGCCTGGAGAAGAGAGAGCTCTGAGGACACCTTATTGCAGCCTTGCAGTACTTAAAGGGTGCCTGTAAGAGAGATGGGGACAGTCTTTTTTTAGCAGGGTCTGTTGTGACAGTACAAAGGGGTGATGGTTTTAAGCTAAAAGAGGGTAGCTATAGACTGGATATAAAGAAGAAATTCTTTACAGTGAAGGTTGTGAAATGCTGGAACAGCTTGCCCAGAGAGGAGGTAAAAGCCCCAGCCCTGGGAACATTCCAGGTCATATTGGATGGAGTTCTGAGCAACCTGATCTAGTTGAAGATGTCCCTGCTCACTGCAGGGGGATTAGGTGATTTGTGAAAGTCCCTTCCAACCACAAGCATTCTGTAAATTAGAAATAAATGCATATAAAAAAAAGTAATGAGAATGAATGAGGAAACAAGCTTCAAATATAATTGTTACCTTATACTAGCCTTCTTTTTATGCTTTCTCATTTGAGGGGCTTCTGCCACCTCATGATGATCTAAGAATTACATTGTATAGGCTACCCAGTGTGGCCTAAGGCTTGTTTCTTTTCTGTCTGTAAAGCAGTACTTCATTTCACTCTTGAAATAAAGTCAGTCCAACAGGGATTCTTTGACTGCTGCAGAAATAGTTAGCTATGATAATATGGGATTATGGAGTTGTGATTGTTCCCTTCGCTGCCTGCCACTTGCTAGTGAGGGCTTCCTTTCTGCTGAGGAAAGTGGCTTTTTGTGCAGGCAGAATGGGATCTGACACTTTCAGTTTGGGAGGGAAACCCTCAGTTTTGTTCTGGATTGATGATACTCAGAGGGCTTTTTTGAAACAGCTGTACTTGTATTGTTTATTTGCAGACCAAAACCAGTATTCTGCTCTCCAGAACTGCTTGAGAACACTCTTAAAAAGTAAAACAAGAGGCATGGGTTTGAACTTTCTCAATGTTGACATAGAACTGGAGTCATAAAAGGAGAAGTATAACAGTAAATTGTCATTGTGAGTTATATTTGAGAATAAGGATATTTCTAAACTCATTTGTGATTTTTGCTGGGTGGGGTAGTTGACAGCTATCTGCCCCCGAAGTTGTCTAGCACTGAGGGCACCCTTTCTCTGAGTATTTCACTTGTCCTTTATGCAAGCTGGAATGTCTTACCTGCCTGCCTGCATTTTCAAGGCAGCTGGGACTGTCATTCAAAGGTAGCAAATGCTGCAAGCCTTCCCCTTTCTGAGGGCTTTTCTGGGCTAACAGTCCTATTGCTTTCTGTACTTGACATACATCTTCCAGCTAGACAAAATGTTTTCCAGGTGGTGCAAGGTTTTCGTAACTCATAATCAGAAGCAATCACTGTAATATGTGCATTTCAAAATGCTCAATTTTACTTCACTTGGAGTTCCTTCTCAAGCTCATATGTAATACTAGAAGTACACTGAGCTTAGTGCTTCCCCTTTTTTATCTTCGTGTGCAGTTTGTTGGCTTTGGACAACATTCTGTCATACATGTCACTACTGATGTGGTTTTACATTATGGATAGATGTCTACAGACATGCAAAGTGGAATTTTCATCATGTTGAACTTTAGCAGCAGAAAAGTTAGCTGCATAGTCACTGCTACTAATTAAAATCCTATTTAGAGATGATAGAAAGAGATAGATGTCTCTGGAGATAGATTTTCCTATCCTAAAATAGATGACTAATTTAGGAGGGATTTACCGCTCCCTGGAGATCCCTATGACTGTAAAAGGAACCTGGAACTAACCTAAGAGTAGACAGTTGTTGTCTGGATGAGTACATTTCAGTGTTATGATCCTGTGTTTATATAAATAAAAACATTTTCTATTTTCTTTACATTACCTTCCCTCTTGCTTTTCTTATTTCTTCTTTTGGTGATAGGTAGGATGGGAAGGTACTGTCACTAAATTAAAAGAAAACCCACCTTTGACTATTCATGCTAAAGCATCCTTTTAAACCAGCTGGATTACACAGCCTCTACATAACTAGTTTTGTCTTCTAGAGTGAGGGAAGCTTAGGGATTCACTCACAGAGAGTACCATGTGTGATCTCCATCACAATAGGCCAAAGCTGCTATAAACAGCCTCTGTCAGCAACTGATAAACAGAATGGAAACATGTTTACTGTTAACACTTTGTTTGAAAGTTTGCATTCAGAAAACTGAGGGTAAACAGCTAAGTGCCAAAAGTATTATTGCACAGTTCTTTGAAGAGGCTGTTGAGAACTGTTGTTCTTCAAGATAATGATACCTGAAATGGTCATACATGTAAAGGCAACTCACACAAAATAGAATATTGTTTCTGCTTTTCATCTCCTTAGTGGACTTTCTTCAGACATTTCAACCACTTCTGTGAACACCACTATCAGTGGGTGGAAGTTGAAGGGAATTAGAAAGGACTGTCATGGCCTTGCACAGGGACAGGTATTCTTCTGGAGGACAGTTGTAGTTGAACTGACCCAATGAGATGCTCAAAATGGCTTAAAACTAAAAAGTTCATTTTGTTGTCACCGGTCTTCTCCCCTCCCTGGTCTGAAACATAGGACTGGTGTAAATGCTGAGCAAATTTTTCAGTGAAGAAATTTGTGTTCTGTATTGTCCCGAGTCCAGTCATACTAGTAAATAAATAACTTCTGCAATCTTCTTCTCTGGTATGAAGCATTAGACAGGACATCCAAATCAGCTCTCTAGTCCTGAACTGTATGATTATAGGAGTCCTTTGTAGGAAAACCAGGGTCACTGGGTCAAGTCTCCCAGCTCTTACAGACACCATTTTCTGTGGTATCTTCAATAATGTTTTGTTCCCAGACTTTGCCTCATATTTCAGCATAATATTGCCCAAGGTGCTTTAACCTCTGTGTGCCTAAGTTTCTTCCTGATATAGTGTGGGACTGATAATTCCTTTTTTTCTTTTGTAAAGTGTTTTCAGATGTATGGCTGAAAAATACTAATTAATTGGTTTTATTAGTACTATCACATTATATCTGACAGGTCTTTCCTGACAGAGCCTAAAGAAACCTCCTCTCATATGGCACATCTTCATGAAGAACAGTGCAGAATACTGGCAATAACAACACATGCTCTTCTTTGGGGTGATTTTTATTTATTGAATGCACCAGAAGCCCAGCAGGCAGAGTCAGGAGCAATGAGCTGCTTTTTGGACCCTGTAGAAATTAATATTGCCTTTGACAAGACTCAGTTTGCTAACTTGCAAATTGGAAGTAGACTTGTCTTAGCTCACAGCCATGGTCATGTGGTAAAATGGGTGCTGTCTGCCCTCTGCCCGGAGCAGCAGAGAAAAATGAAAATGCGTGTACAGCTCAGCACTTGTCACTGCTGGGACTGAAGGTAACCACAACAGACGACGAGCTGAACATGCCGTTTTGCTATTCTGAGCTGTGTAAAAATAGCTTCCATTTTATTTTCTGAGTACTGTCATCTTGTCCTGCCCAGCACTGTTCTTCCAGAGCCTTATGTAAGCCAGCACAAACTTCTTAGCATTTCTGGGACAAGCCTCCACTTTTGACTACAGAGAAGCAGCAGATGCCATAGGTGTTCAAGAGCAACTGAGTGAATCTACAGCAAATGACTATTGCCTGGCACATTATTTCAGAGCAGGGAACTCATATGACTCTTCCCAGTGGCTGGAGTCAACCAAAAGACCATTGTTTGGAAATTACAGTGACCACTCTCAGACATGAGCTTTTTTGTTCTCATGTGAAAGCCATTGGTGTCCCTTCATCCTGCATTGTCCCAGATTAGGGTAAAAGGATGACTAGCTTCTTTGGGTCATTACATTTGTTTAATTAAAATGAGCGTTTAAAAAGGGAAAAAGGGTGGCCTGTGCTCTAACAGATATAAGAACAATTAGTAGAGATTCTGAGCACTTAGGCTGTCAAACAAAATGTGCTATCAGCCTCCTTAGGCCCATTTTTACACACAGGCAGGCTATGCTGCTGAACTTACACTTACTCTTTTTAATAAAGAATTTACTAAGAGTTTTATTACAGTCAAATATAACACATAATTTTAACACTAGTACTACAGTAAATCTGTGTCCAGCTGGTCCTTTCAGGTTTTTTTTGTTCCTAATACACACTTGTACAGTTATTTCTTTGAGCTATGTATAATTGAAGGTACCAGTACCATGCCAGCATGAGATTGTGTGGTATCTGATGGTTACCAACAGATAACAAATGCTACGAGTAGCTGTTTGAACTGTCAAAACTAAATGTAAATGTTGGACTGGTATTTTAATGGATGTTGAAAAATGAAGTGAGGTATGTTGCTAAATAATATCAGTTTGTATTAAAATATCTCATTCAAACTTCTAATGAGAAGGGGGAGAATTTTCAGTCAATGTCATTTCACTTCAGCACTTCATTCCTGTTTGACAATGACTTTCTGTCACTTTATAGTGAGTTCCAGTTATCTCTTATTAGCCTCTTCCTGCTCTTATGTATGGTATCTCTACCACACAGGAAAAGGATTATTGCCTTTCCTAAATTAATTCTTGCTGTACTTTTTAATGCATGGATAAATTGCTTGTGTCTTAGCTTCTGTAAAAGCTTCCCTCTATAGAGCCTTTATTTTATTTAGAAGCCGGAAGAAAAATCTCCTTTAACATTGCAGATCTAAAATTCCCGACTAGTTGTGTCATTTCCTGACAGCACTGCTCTCAAGACAGTTATACCTCTTGCATTCCTAATTTTTGCTGAATATATAAGAAATCCTGAGTCTGGAATATTGTCTTTCCCCTCTCTATCAAGACACATGTCTCAAAAACAGACTTCCCCCAGCTGGAAGGACTTTAAAGATGATTCAGACTTTAAGCATCACAGAATCTTCTAATACTTACTTTGGTGTTATTATATGACAAGCTTCTGCATTGCTGGCATGTGTAAGCACCAGTGATACAGAGCTTATTAAGATTGAAGGAATATTTTAAAATAATAGATGATTCATTTTGCTAGTATATAGTTTTTTCTTAACTCCGTGAAGGCTTCACGTGCTTTTCAAAGACATCTGTGAATAAGTCATGTGAATAAGAGAAAGACTGTATTTACTGCCTCTAAATTTCAAAAACACATCCAGTGTAAGTCACTAATGCTCAAGAGTCAATATCATTTTTAAGATTTCCGTGGCTTTTATGAAATGAGTGGGCAGGTATTATATTATGCCATAATTTTTAGCTCATTTAGTGCACTTCGCTGTGCACTACAGCTGCTGAAGTCTGGTAAAACTAGTCCTGGTTCAGGTGTGAAGCAACAGTGGGGCAATTTGGTGGAAACTATTAGTAGTAGTGACATACAGCTTGGTAGAATTCATCCTTCACTTGTAAAATGTGGCACTGTAGTACCCATCAGCTCCACAGGAGCATTAATATTATCTGACATTTCCTTCCTCAGTTCATTTAAGACATAGTTTACAGCTTACCCCTCCATTTTAGAGTCAGTTTTTCCCGTGATGAACTTGTAAACATTTCTGTAGCAATGATCCCTAAGGTCAGGACAGTAGAATACGTGAAGCATCTTCTAGCACCATCTTCTCTTCACCAAGTGCTTCCCTCAGGAAGAGACTCAGTAACCCAATTTCGGAGGCTAAGCACTGACTGGCAGTCTGAAGAGCTTTCACAAGTCTTAAACAAAAGCATTGCTAGGAATTTCAGGGCTATATTCTTAATCTAGAAAATTCAGGTAGTTCACATGCCTATGCAACCAATGAAAAATGGGATGAACATAAAATTGGTCCTTCATTACATCTGCCATGTCAGTCAGGATGATGTCTTCCACTACACTTGACATCTGAGCCACTGCCACAGGAGATTTTATAGTCTTACTGGAATGAATTGGAAAACTCCATTATCCTGAACTTTCCTTACTAACTAGATGAATTACTCTTTTCAAGAAGAGTTGCAAGCCTGGAAATTCAAGTTAAAGTGCAACTGAAAGTACATCATCATCTGGGAAGCTGCTCATTACTCAGGTTTGGGTTTTTTGTATACTGTTGCTGCTGTGAATATCCCAGAGTACAACCTGAAGTACCCTGGCAAATAAGTTAAATCTACAGAGAATACTCCATGGATAGCTGAGTTCCACAGAGAAGCAGTGCTGCACGACCCCTTGCTGCCATCTCCTGCCTATGGAGGATGTTTGCCACCAGACCAACACAGGGGAAAAGATGGTGGAGTAACAACAAAGTGAAGGTTGGAGAAACTTATTTGACGGTGCTGTGCCACTGTCTGTTGCCTGGCATTTTCAGGTAATGAATAATGACTGCACAGAGCTAACTGTGCTGCACTAGAACTTGAAGAGATGATCGCATTTGCCTAGGAATGACATAAATATATGGAAGCACTGCCACAGCGACTTGTTTGTTTCAGGTCAAGGCACTGCAAATGCCCCTAGGTAATCAGATGCAATAAAAACACTAGCTGCCTTGACCTTTGAAACTAACAAATTGTGTTGCAATCAGTCACACTCCTTTTATTTCACACTCTCTTTCTTTCCATGTCCCTCTTTTTCTTTCTCCCTCTAATTTATGCGCTTCATTGGTAATGCAAAGCTGCTTCATATACAACTGAGAATAGGAAAGTTTTACATAGGAATTGTTATGTTCTTTTATAAATAAATAGATACAGTATTAAAGAGATATTTTTTCTATGGTCTTCTGATTAATGGTTAATGAACGTAGGGAAAAGCACTACACCTTGGATATTGATCTTGTCTTTTTAGCCAAATAAGGTGAGAATCGTGGACAGTAGTAGGGTAATCTAGTTTATTTGGTTTAGCTTATTGAAGAGTATTATGACTGATCCAGTCCTTAAAATCTCTGCCAAAATGGCACAGATTTATTAATTCATTGCTTGTAGAACACTGAGATTTTTACAAAAATGCTTTCCATAGCTCCAGAGTGTATTTCACTTACAATCACACTTCTGCATGTTCATGCTACTGAAGGCATAACTTCTGTCCTTTTCTGAAAGATCCCAATATCATAGATACTGAAGGATAGAGCGTGTAACCAGCCAACCTCCTAACATGAGAAGGAGATTTAAAGCCTTTAAAACTGAAATCAGTGGTAAAATCAGGAGCTTGGTCATTGAAATATGCTCTTTCCTGTATGTGTATGCATTGGGAATGTGACCAGAGTGGGCATTGGACAGTCTCCCTTATATTATACTTTTATGGTGAGACCAGAGATATATGACCTTAGGGCAAAAAAAGTCATCTTAATGAAGGATATTATGACGTACTGATAGAAGGAAGTTAGTAATGAGAAGTCTTTGGTACTGTTGAAATTCACTATTGTCAGACTTTTTTCAAATAAAGATGCTATAAGGACTCAAAAATAAAAAAGAATATTTGTGGCACTGGAGTTGATGCTGTTTAAAGAGGAATTGAAGAAAACATGCTATCAACTCTGCAACTCAGAAAGGTTGTTCATGTACCTCTATGCAGCCATCAGTGTGATCATACACAGGAGAGGGGATATAATGCTTTTCCATCAAATGGCTATCCTGCTGGTTTTTGTAACATTACTAGTCAGAAGCCTATGGAGTACAGCTTCTGCTGCAGTACAAAATAATTAATCACTGGCTAGGAAGGAAGAGCTGCTTACCTTTCCTTGTAGAAATAGCAGAGGTTTGACGTGCTTTATGTGCCAGCATAACAGGTACTCACAAACTCACTGACACTGGAGGATATTCAGCGATGTTCCAGAAGTGGAAAGCCACATTTAATTTGCATATGAATTCACATACATATTTTAGCCATAATGTATTCCAGAAGCAATGCTGTTTTATTCTCTGTTCTTGTGTAAGAAACCACCAGCTATTGAATCAACAGCATTTGCACCAAAATGTTGGGAAGATGAGCTTCAGATCACTTTTGTATCTGCAGTAATCATGACTCTGCACAGTGCCTTCTCTGACACCAGCTTCCTAACCTCTTTGCTCACTCATTCTTGTGAGAACTGCAAGAGGAAAGAGTAATTCCATCTCACACGTCTTCTAGCAGCTAGTGGTCACTATGTCTCCTGAAACCTCTCTTTCATTCCTGCTTCTGTCTAGTCTACCACTCACCCAGGATCACTGTTTCTATGAGAGTACAGCCCAGGACACAGGACAAAGGCTTACGATTTTCCTCTCTGCTAAAGGAGATTATTTTGTCCAGGTGAATAGGTTAGGCTGATGAAGCGAGAGGAAGCAATTGTTTTATCTATATAGTTATTGCATTTAAAATAGTGCTGTGAAGTTCTCAGATTTTGCAGTAGTGGTACAAGAGTTCTTTTATATAAGACATAATCACTGGCCTGATCCTGCATATAAGACAATGGCTATAAACAGAGTGATAATGTAGGTTTATGTGGTTATTGTTAGATGTGAGTACAGGGTGCTCATTCTGAATGGGGCTATCTGAGCTGCTACAGTAGGAGAATGAATGAGAGATGAGAGACTAGTGTTCTCTGGTAACTGGAGGGACTGACTGATGCTCTGCTTTTGGCAAATATTGTGCTACCTATACATTGTTCTGAATTATTTAGTAGAAAATTGGAGGAAGTGGCTTAACAAGGCAACAGGTATGTCTGTTATCAATTGGAGTCTCAAAAAGGCAATTTTCTTATTCTTTTCTGTATAGTGACTTCTACATTGTGCCCTGACAAGTTTCCTTTTTTTTTATTTTTTTTTGTATTTGACAATTTAGCTTTTTCCTTTAAATAAATAAATCCAAGAGCAGAGGACTAGTTTTCTCCTGCCATGCATGTCCTTAGTTGCCACTAAGTATTGAAGTCAGACTTGGACTGAAGCCAGAGTAGATGCCTCCAGGCTGTACAGCTTTGAAGCACACAGAAACTAGATAAGTCATGTATAAAAATCAAAGTGTATCAATTCTGCAGACAACAAAGAAAGAACCAACCAAAATTATGAATACAAGCTCTCCAGAAAAGTGAAGGTCAGATGTGCCCTTCTCAATAAGGCACACAGTAATCAAAATACTTTTATCCAAAAAATGCAATTTCTGTTCTTTTTCATCTAAAGACACAATGCTTAAGAATTGTTCAGTATTCCTTGAAACATGTAGTTTAAAAGATTTAGTTGTCCCATGCATATTTTGGAATTTAACCTATTTGGAATTTACTTTTACAAAGTAAAGGGAAAATAGAATCATATGCTTCTATATGTCTTCATAGCTAAACAAGCAACTGTTTTACACATACACGCATATATATGGATATATAAAAGCATATGTATAGGTTATCATAGCACACAACTGGAAATCAGATCAGCCAGACCCTGTTTTAAGATCAGCCACTGCTCTTTTTTGTAATGTTGAATTTGTCACTGGAACTCTAACTATCTGGTCATAAAGTGTAAAGATGCACCCATGATACACTTGTGACATGCTTTTCAGGTAGATACATACTCTCAGGGATAGGAAAGCAAATGCAGAAAGCCCCGGTGTTTTGCCTAAGGCTGCACAGTGAATCAGTGCCACACCAGAGGATGAATCTGGAGTATCTGACTCAATTCACTTCCTCTGACAAGATGGTGCTCTTGCTGATGGATGCAGTCATTTCAGTTACTGCTCACAGCTTAAAACAGGGAGGAAAGGAGGTATTTTAACTAGCATAGTGCCACCTTGTTCCCTCAGTGTGATGACATATTCCAGTTTGCCTGAGCGCTTCTTATCTTTGTCATTTTTCTTTAAGATGTTTTCTTCTTTTTGTTTCTTTTTTTTCCTTTTAAGCTAGGATCATGGACAATGAGTGTGAAAAGAAGCTCATAAAATGATCTACTCAATCTAGACAGATGTTTGTCTGATCAGTTTTTTAAATAAGGAAAAGCTTCTAAAAATTAAGATATTGCAACTTCCTTATAAGAACCTTTCAGTGTTTATTCACCTTTATCTTTTGAAAATGTATCTAATCTGGAAACTCTGTTTCTTTAAATTCAACTCCTGATTCTTGTCATGTCCACCTTGCAAGTCATGTTCTTTGCAGTACACTTTAGAAATTTTAATATTGCTACCATGTTCAGACCAAAATTTCTAGTCTAAAGAACAGGTTATTTTATCTTTCTTTTGGTCTCTGTTTTCTAGGGATCTAATTGTTCTTGTTGCTGTCTCCTTGTCAGTCTCCAGCTGTTTGTCCTGTAACTTCACAGGCTCTGTAGCACCCAACCACAGTACTCGAGAAAAAATTACCAACATTGAATTCATGGTATAGAGGACAATAGTACACTTCTGTTTTGTATGTGTGTGATAACTACAGCTATATTTATACATCTTGATTTATTGTTATCAATTTTAACATCAGCATGAGTTTTCTGGCTGGAGTGTATCCTGTAATGTATTCTTATCTCTAGGTACTCCTCTTCACATCTGCTGCCTGGCTGGTCACCCCCCATTCTGCAGTCAGGCAGGTTTATTCTAATGTACTGTAGAAACTTACATTTATCCTTATTGTATTACACCTCCTATAGTTTCTTTTTTTTTTTTTTTCCAAATTTCCAATTCAATTTGAAGTAATTCCCTATTTTTTTGTTTTGTTGCAAGCTCCCAATTTGATGTAGCCTTGGGGGTTTAATCAGCCCACCTTTTATTCTATCAGCCAGGTCCTAAAGAAATTAATTATTAATACCAAAACTAGCACATGCCTACTTAATATTGCCTTCTGTTTGCATTGTGAACTACTGCTAATTATTCTCAGAATGTCTTTTCAATTGGTTTTGTGCCATTGTATAGCAGTACGAGTAGGCTGTGTTTCCCTGTGGCATGTGAAACTCAGCTGAACAATGTTCAAGGTATAACATGTTCTTGCTTTACCCTTACTGACAGTCTGTGGAGAAAACAATCTAATTTGATGCAGTTTGATTTTGACAAATCCTGCTGTTCCCCCATTGTCTTTGAAACACGTGCAGTTTGAATATTATTCTCTTCTTTTCCACCACTTGAAGCTGTTAGTACCATGTAAAAGTTACAAGAAGGGTCATGATCCTGGGCTTCCCTCTCTACTACCCACCAAGTCATTGACTTGGACATGTAATTGGTTTTGGCAGTCCTTAGTTAAATGTCTTCAGTAATAGGATAATGATTATCACATGAGGAATATTAGAATCATGATAATGAATAAAGAATCTTTGGGTTAGCTTGACAATGAAGGAGTAAAGGAAGAAATTACACTTCCTAGAAAACATTACAGAGTTGCTGAGGAAATTCTTTAAATCTGTTCTAGCAATAAAGCTGTGGTAGAGGATACATGTCTCAAATGTGCACTTTTCAGGAAGATGGAGATCAGAATATGAAGGGGATGGGTGCTTAGATTAACAAGAAAATGTTTCTGATAGAATGGGGAGCAAGTGCTTGAACAACGGGAAAAAAAAGAAGACTCATTAAAATAACTGCTGTAGAACAGAAATAGAAAGTAAATACACTTTATTTTGATACATATAGTGAGTGTGATTTTGGGAAAGTTGGTTGAAATGGTAATTAGATTAATTTACTGTATGAAGCAGCACGAGTTAATATAATATGAAAGCAAGAATCTGGGATTGACTTCTGTGCTTCTCCAATCTGCTAGTTCTGCTAAATCAGTGCCACCCATACAGTGGGTATGGTGAAATAAATAAATGGGACTTACTCGGTCTTTCAAAAATTCATTGTAAGAGCTGATAAGGAACCAAAGCTGTCAGATAGTAAGCAGTAAATGTCTGTCATTGATTTGAAACTGGCAAAGGATAGGAGAATGAAAAGAGAAATAAATGCTCGATTTTCAGGTTAATAGAAAAATGTCAAAAGGTTAATGGAAGGGTGCCTCAAACTTTTGTTTGAGGACCACTGTTATTTAATCAGTCATGTGGGAAAGGGACTATGCAGTGAAGTTGCAAGATTTGCAGATAAGAAATTATTTATGGGAGTCAGTGTTAAAGAAGACCGTGAGGAATTTCAGAGGCAGCTAATAAAGGAGTCTGTATTGATATTGACAGCAGAACATCATATGCATGCAATCCTTTATTGATAAATATAATGTAATGCCCATTGCAGGGAATAATTTGAATTGTTCATACACATTACTGTGTTCTAAATTAACTGTAACCATTCAGGGAGAAAAACAAAACAACTAGGGGACATTGCCAGCAGCTCAGTAAAAACATCTGCTCATTGCACAGCAAAAGTCAAAAAGAAAATACTACACTGTGATACAGAAATAATGAGCTAGAAAATTCCACTGATCACGGCATTATATAAAACAGTGGTACATGCTAACCAAGGATGCAGAATTCATTTCTGCTCATAGAATCATGAAATAGTATAACTAAAGGAAGTTCAAAACCAGCTGCTGATGTTGACAAGAAACCTAAGAGTAAATTGCAGCAGGAAATGCTTGGGAGGTTGTGGCTGTCACAGACAAAGGCAGGCAGGCATGGTGAAAATTCCTGAATGATTTGGAGAGGAAATACTGAATGTTCTTACTTGTCCTTTCCAAAACTGCAAGAACAGGAGGATTTCAGTGGATTTGAAAGGTGATACATTTGAAGATGATAGAAGAAAATGTGTTGTATTCAAAAGATAATTAACCTGTAAAACTAATTCTAAAAAGGGCCTAAACCAAGGAATTTATCAGTGCTCAAAAGAGGATTAAACAAGTGTATACTAATGAGAAAATCCTCTGTAAAATATTTTGTAGGATTCCTAAAACAGATTTAAATTTGTTTTAAGGCATTGGCAGAAGCACACTGTGGAGTTATAGAGAATCAGTAGCTGGGGTTCATTCACAGTGCAACATGAAGTAGTGGGAATAGGCTTCTTTTATTCACTCTGGGGAATGCCATGGTTCTTATCTAGTTCACTTATACATAGCAGCAAGATCAGCTGTACAATGTATGCCAAAGATAAGGAGTTGCTGGTACAAATAAGGTTCTCTGTATCCTGAAATCACTAATATGATTGAAGACAGCAGATGAATAATTAAATCCAGTTATTTTCATTGTTGGCAAGCATGAAAGGAAAGAAAAGACCACAAACTCATTAAAAAATCACTTACTAGGTGGGCTTCATTTTCACCTTCAAGTGTGCTGCAAAAACCCTTCCATGGAATAATCCAACATACAGATATATAAAAAAATCAAACCAAATTGACATTTAAACCAAATAGGACAAAGTCTCACAGTGTTAAGCATGCTGAACATAACTAGCTTCACAATTTAGTTTTCTTAAGGAGAAATAATGTAGTTATCATTGAACTCCTTGGGAAACTAGCTTTAATAATGTTCTTTGGTTATCAGGGGTATCATTTTTCCTTCAGGCAGAGCTGAGGAAATATGAAGTTAAAACCATCACTGAGTGTGATAATGAAGTCAGTCCAATCCAGTGCAAGACCACAGCAATTCTTTATCGCTCCAAATGGGCTGTAGGGCTGAAAGCTATTTTAACTACTTGGGAAATTTGCTGAATTCACAGATAGCTATCACTTTTTGAACATATTTTGCTGGATGTTGGAGAGCAAGAATATAAAAAATACCCCAAAAACCTTCAAAACCAAAGAGGCTCAGTTGCAAAAGAATTTTCACAAAAGAAAACACAATTGCACTGCCTTTCTAAGTTTCTGCTTAGATTTTCATTCAAATGGAGAACTATTTACATAGATAGTTGAACTCACATGCCTGTCTTTCATTTGAATTTACATCTTACATACATGCATCCTACTTTCCCACTTACTCTTACTCTTGATCACGTAAATGTGTAAGCTCTTCATTCGCTGACACCAGAAGAGCTTAACCTTACACACACTCAAAATACATAATTTTACATACTCTTCCCCTATTCAGACATATATACACAGAGGCATACAAAATTATATTAGATACCTAGTATGTAAATACAAATTCTAATATCCTCACACAAAGAATGAAAATATATAAGCATCAGAAAGAAGTAAAATAGATGTAATTAGTTCAAAAGTGACCATCATAAGGGCTAAAGCTTCATTAGGTTCTTCTCTCAATCATGTATTTAATATTCATTGACTTGCAGTCAGTTACAATAGCAGGGCTTCATCATGTTAAACGTCTACAACCTCAAATGCTTTAAAATCCATTTTCCACTTTCTATTAATCCCTCTGTGCATCCCTGGACTGATATTTTAATATATAATGCATATACACACTGGTACAAATAGGCAGCTGCTTTTAATGCTACAAAAATTATATGTGTCGCCATGTTGTTTCCTGTTACACCTTTTGAAACAAAGTATTTTCTTCTCCCGAAACAGACAATAAATATACAATAACTGTTGAGATCTCGGAAGTTATGGTGCCCTTAACTTATAGGTCACAAAACTTGAAGTGATGTTCAGCTGTACCACCAAGGGCAATGGTTTTGGCAGTTCTGGTAGGTAAAGGTCATTCGTGTGACCTCATGTATTAGAAACTCTGAAACTATTTTGTATGAAGAGATATCAAACAAAGTGCCTCTAGAACACTATCAGAGGAACAGGGCATTTAACTTTTCAAGGTGTCTGTTACAGAGACCACATAGAATTGCTTGAATCCTAACACAGGAAGTATTTTCAGTAAGCCACAAACCACTAAAGGGAACAGTCATGTTCCAGAGATGATGCAGTGTGAGCTGTGTGAGTCACACTGACAAAAAATGAGACAATTAGATAACCATAGTAATATTTATATCTACTACTTCTGAATCTAGTGCAGCAATGGTTGAATTAGACCCTCCAGCTAGTGTTATCTACAGAGGAAATGGAGATGCTTCATTGAGTCAGATGATGATGCTGTAAATGATGTCAGGAACACAAGGTTCTTCCCAGCCTATTTATACTAAGATACCATACTGCTATGTAAGTAACAAATTAGCGTATAAGTAGGCTATCTGCAGAGCTTGCCAGGCCCAAAGAGTTTCAAAACTCTGAGCAGAATTTTCTCTCCTGGGATGCTGCCACATGCCACTTCAGATGCCTAAATGGGAAAAAGGAGGTAAAACAGAAGCCGAGATGATGAGAAATTACACAAAATATGAGTGTGCATTGTTTGATAAATGATAGCAAAGCAAGAGCATGGTAATAGACATTAAACATTTAAGGAGTATAAATTGTTTTGAGTGATGCATTGAGGGCGTGTAACTAGGAATATTAGGCTGAAACTAAGATTTAGGCTGAAAGCAGAAGCAATTTCATAAGAACAAGACTTGAAAACTATGGAAAACTTTCTCCCCAGGAAAGAACTGAAAACATCCTTCCTTAGTAAATTTAAATCTGGATTGTACAGATTACTACTGAATGTATCATGTGGGACAGCTGTACTGGATGTGAGGAAGGCTGGAGTGGGTTAGGTAATAAGATAAATATGTTGGAATTCATACCTGCCACTTCTAGTGTCTATGATCTTGTTTATATAGAGAAGGGTCTTGAGGGGGCTTAGTTCCAAAAACATTTAGGGAATTTTCTTCCAAAGAAAGCAGTTGGTTTAGAAATTGAACCAACTGGAAATTTTCAAACAGTGATATTTTAATAAAGCTGTTGCACAAAGGGAAGTGGTGATCTGTGCCAGCCAAACCACTATAGCAATGCTAGCAGCTAGCCAGTAACTCATGCCAGTGGCAATAGCTGTCCCCAGTGTGACCAAACCAACAGTAAAAACTGCTTCTATTTTTGTCATGATTCACATGGCCAGAAGGAAAGGCAGCTTGATTTTTTTTTTTTTTCGGCTGTATCCTCATTGTAGTCCCATCTTTGTGTCTCATCCGTATCTGTGGTTCTAAACCCCACACAGATTTCCCACATTGAATAGAAACAGACATTTCAAATGTGCCAGGGCTTGTGAAATGTTAATTAAAGCTTTGTATTGCAGATGTGATGCCAAGATTATCTTTCATTCTTCTCTGCAAATGATTTCTTCTTGGCATTTTTGCTGATATTGACACTATACCACTTTCATCCTTAACTTTTTTCAAGGAGCCTGTCCTAGCTGGGACTGACTCCAAGATGTTTTGTGGCTTTTCTGTCTTTTGCTTCTATGACTTCTTTTTCTATTAATTTTTCATGTGGCTTAGAGCTGCAGCAAAACAAGATGCTGCACGCTGAAGTTAACAGAGCACAGAGCAGGCTGTGTTCCTTCACATCCTCCTTCAAACCCAGCTTGCTACATCACACAACACTAGCTCAGAGCTACTATTGACTGGTATTAAAACCAGTCTAACAAACAGTACATCAGTTAAGTCCACCATTTTGACCTCTAAGCTAGCTTCTTCCCTCAGTGAAATCATTGTAAATACCTGCATAGAATGCTGTAGTCCTGTACAGAGGTAGGCAAGTTAGCTTTGAACAAGTATGCGTGGATATTAGGAGTGGTTTAACCACGGCAGCCCAGAGTGCCATGCAGGTAATTTTACATGGTTGAGAAACAGAGAAAATTAGCCAAGGCAGTATACAACACTGCATGTCTTTATTGCTTCTAGCATCTAAATTTACTCATTTATAGAGTTCAAGTATTTTTCACAGCACTGGATTGTGCAATTTAGGTATATTGTACATATAAGACTGCACACCTGAATGGGACAAAAGCTGCTACTCATACCTTGTAAATCTATTATCTGTTTCTCATTGATGAAAGAAATAAAAAAAATAGCTTTGTCTTTCAAATCCACACTGATCTTAAGACTTCTGTAAAACACATTTTCTAGCTTTATTAAAAGAAATATTGTTTGTTTATGAATATTTGCTTTTACAAAAGCTAAGATCTCAGTCTCTATGAATAGGTACCTTTGTCATTCAAGTACACATACTGTTCTAATGCACAATTTACTTTGAATGTACATTTCTATTATTTCAAGTTTCACAGTAATTGAATTTTCCTTCTCATATACACAAATATATAAAACTGATATGAAATTATGTTGGTTTGGAAATAGTAAACTGTGGACATTCAAATTATCTAGAATATTTCTGCTACTGGATAGCATGAATAGATATTACTCTGAATTTGACAAGAAATTTTGCTTCTGTTGCTAATTGAACCAAGATGTGTTTGCCCTGGGATTACCTCTAGTCATGCTTGGCATAATTTACTGTAATTATGATTAATTCCATATACTTAATTGGACAATGTGTCTGTTAATTGATCTTGTATTCTCCCCTCTATTGAAGCTGTATTATGCAAATAGTTACACTCAGCATAGCACGGGTGTAGACTGGAATACTAGAACCTTTCTTCCTGGGTAGTGAAGTACAATATCAAGATTTTTCTTTTCAGAATAGTTTGTTTTCTCTTTTTGGTGGGGAAGGAATACATTTAGATTTTGGAGTGCAAAGAGTTTTCAGAAGTAGATGAGAATCTTTCATCCTTTTTGGCCTTTAAATCAGATAAGACTCTGCAGAAACAGTTTTGAGTCAGTTGTGTCTGTTCTTACAGTTATGTGGTGAAACCATGTCCTTCAGGTAAGTCAAAACACTACTTCTCAACTGCTCCAAGTCCCTATGAGCTAAAAAAACCCTTATAATGTGTATTTGTAAAAGTATTTCTTAATCTGCAACAGTCATTGAGAAATATGTATCAGAAAGATGGTAGATATGTGAATGTTATGCTGTCCCCTCCAGAGGGGTACAGTTGCAAGCTAACTTTCCCCAAAACACTTTTCCAGGTTGCTTTTTTTTATAACTTTTTACCATCCTTTGGAATGAACAGAGCACTATATGTAAAATATAATGCTGTAATGGAAAATGGAAAATGCTGGTTGTAAAAGAATTGCAGATTAGTAGAAATAAAAACTTTGATTTACTTAGCATTTTCACTCAAAAATCCTTAATAGGTTAAAGGTTTGTCTTTGTTCAGGCTTCATTTTTCTCATCTCTCATATGCAGCTATGTTTTGCAGAGTGCAGAAGCTGTGTAGTAACATGCAAAAATAGCACGTAATGGTTTAGAACAGGAGGGGCTGGTGGTTCAGATTTAAGTAGGTGCAAATCTACTTAATTCCTTAATTCACATTTGTTAATCACTATATTCATGCAGACCAAGGAGAAAGAAAAAAATAAAAAACAACAAAAGAAGGAATGGCATATCTGGTTCAGACTTCTGATCCAACTGTACTGATCCAACAAAGAAGTTAGGCAGACTTCTCTAGAAATGTTGAAAGATGCTTTGTTGTCCAGGAAAACGATGCATTCACTGAAATAATTGAAAACTTTTTTGTGAAGTGTGATACTTCTTCAGTTACCTTATATGGGATGAATTATTGTATCTATTTGATATTAACTATGTGTAGTGACTTTTTGTATAGCCAGTTTGTATAGCAAGTGATTGACTACATCAGTGCCCCTAGTACAGTAAAAAATGCACTAATCAAAACCATCAATAAAGGTAGAGAAAAGTAAGTTCTCAGATCATATGAATGCAATTGCAGAAGCACATTCATTTCCATTCTTGGAGGTTAGAATTAGCCCAACAAATGTTATATCCAAACAGAATTATGCATTACCAAGGAAGTGGTTTAGCCATCACTGTGCTGAGAAGAGCATCTTCCCTAAGCGCTACCCATCAGGAATGAACAGCAGATTGAGTTGCATTATAAAGGGTGCAAATTACCAAGATTAGATTTTTAAATTCTTTGGAAAGTGAATGCTTCTCTTTTTTAGTTTATAAATTTAGGAGAGCTATCATCTGATATGTGAAAGATGCTGTTTTCAGTAAAGTGTGAAAGATAGGAAAGGGTGAGGAGTAAAGAAATGTAACATCCAACTTCAGAAGTGGTTTTGGAAGGTCAAATATGAAACTTACTTGCATGTAATTAAATATTTCACAGCATTCCCTGAGTGCTTGCAGACAAGTAATTTTGACATTCCTGTTTCCATTTTTCTGGCCTGCAAATCTAAGAGATGCAGTATGCAGCACACCTGAATAGTGACCCATACATGTAACGTTTGTTACATTAAAAAAATAGGTAAATTAACTGCAGAGTAAATGAAGGACTTAATTATTTGAAGATATCACCCTTATTGAGAGGAGAAGTCATTGGCCTTTTCCATAAAGCTAAAATGCACATTTATACATTTCTTAGTATTGTAGAGTACTGAAGAAAGAAGCCAAAGGGTAGAGGCTGATGTTTGTAGCAGCAGTATGACAAAGAGAAGGGCTGGTGTAAAAACTGGTTTTTCTTTACGTCTTTCTTGTGTTTTGATTACGGGACCACCAGAAAGTAATGCAATTTTTAATTTTGATATAATTTGAGCCTTTAGTACTGCAACTTCTTTCTTTCTTTTTTTTTTTTTTTTGATCACATATCTAGGGATCACCAATTGCCAGGCTTGGGATCAGAGATTACTTTCTTGCTTACTTTGAGGGTATAGAAAAAACAAAGTTACTTGTGTTTTTTCATAACATGTTAGTACAATGTAAGAAAGAGATATAATAACAACGAGATGGTTATTGTGCCATGCTGTTGTTTTATTGAAATAGTGAAAAAGATTGTGTGGATGAATAGGAAAATGGGAGGCAAAGAGGAAAAAGATCAGAGGAAGACATCAGGATAGGGAGAGAGAGAGAGGAATAGGTCAGTGAATGTGAAAACGTGTTTACAGTCTAGGTGGATTGTCATCAGGTTATTTTACCTCGATGGTGATAGGGCACTTGTCATTTGAGGCAGAGCTCTGATACACACTGCTTCATGAGTAATGAAAAGAAAAATATTTTATCTAAATCTCAGAAAAAAAGTTCTATTCAGGTGCAAGTTCAGTTTCATTTGAAAGCTTTGGGTTTTATGATATTTGATCCTAACCAACTTACCTATCTCAAGTAAGTAATATGCCCCTTACTTCTAGCAGCAGGTCAGACAGAATTTCGCTATTGAGATCATCCATCATTGCAAATCGCTGTATTTTCTTTTTCAGGCCAGGGTCTGAAATGAGGCTGCCTATAAAGAAATCTGGGCTAGGATGTGCAATAGTCTTGAAATAGTTCCTGCATGAATTGTGGTGTATCAGATGGCAGATTGGAGAACAAAGGATAGAAAAGATCTTCATGTTTCTCATTTCAGAATAAGTTCTTATTAGTTAGCATGGAGACAGCTGGTCTAATGGTGTGAGGAAGACATAGACAATGGTTGTTAAGCTGTTACTTAAAGCTTTTACTGACAATATTTGAACGTTATCCAGAAAGCAAAGGCATTTTAGCAGGGTAAATGTTTTCATAGATCAAAGTATTAATGCACAGATTTACAGAATAAAACATACCCCACTCAGCATTTGTAACCCAACTTTATAGTAAAGAGGGTGTCACAATTGTGGCTGAAGATATGCTTGGCAGAGCTCTGTGCTTGCAGCCTTTCCTTTCTAGTGAGCACTATCAATCTGTCACATTTTATGAGCAGTAAAAAACTCACCAAAATTATTAAGAGAAAAATAATAATAAAGGCTTAATAATTTTCCTATTTCTGACAAGTAGCGAGTATGAAAAAATGCTGTCAGAGAGCTTTCTGGCTCCTGTCTGCACCACCCAAATGCTCACTTTTAATCCTTTTGGTCATTTTTTCCCACTAAGACGTTGTATTTATTTCTGCCTCTGACAACTGTTTGAAAAGTTGTATGCCTTCTGCACAGCGCTGTATTATGGACGATGTATTAGGAGTCATATATCCAGCATGCCTTCTTTGCGGGTACCTAATAACTGTGCCTCTGCTCCATAAAGAAAAAGCCTATGACAGGTTTATTCATCTTTTTATTTCCTTGTTGTGCTCTGCTCCCTGTTGAAAAAGGTTCTTTTTCAATTCAGCCTCTTTTTCTCTTGTCTGGTTTGTAAATGCCAGGTGAACTTCTTTTGCACAGACATTGGTGGGAATTGCTTTCCTGCCCCACAGAATGCCAGTCACAGAAAGGAGACGTTACACAGGCTTCTGTTTTCAAGGATCAAGCAGAAGTTTTGGACTACAGGGAAGAGCAAGCAAAATACAAGTGACAGTCATCTTTCCATTCAAGATCAGAAAGGACACAGTACTAAAATCACTTAAAACCTAAGTCAGTTCATTCCTATACCTTTGAAGACTTTACTTTTGATCTGATTCAACATAGGTAGGAGCATCTGGTCTAGCTCTTATCTGCTTTCTGCCTGCTTCTTGAGGAGAGAAAACTTCGGTGATGTTGAGAAGGTTTCCCATGATTTACTATCCCAAATAACTACTTGCTTCATGCATGTTCCAGGTGCATAATGGGAGTTAAACCCAAAACATCTGCTTCATGGACAAGAATACTGCAGAAATAGTAATTCAACAAACTGATGTTGGCTGAGTGAAATCTCCCAGTCATGTCATTCTGTTTGCTGAATTTCTCAGACCCACACGCACATTCATGTCTGTGTACTACACCCTCCCACACATCATCTTCCTCACCCACACACATCAGTGCTCCCAGGTACAACAGACTCCATCCCACAAAACAGTGATCTCATTCAGCAAACTGCAGGCACCAAGAAATGCTCGTGTGAGCCCTCGTTCACACTTAGCATATGTAGTAGGTGAAGCGTCCCATGCACACACATAAGTGTAGTCAGGTCACATTAGTATAGCCCTTAAAAAGCTTTCTTTGATCTGCAAGTGAAGGCAGAGGATCACCTCCAAAAAAGCCCTGAACCTCTGTCTTTTCTAGGAGAGTGCAAGAATATTATAAACCTTAGAAAGGGGACTTTATAGAACAGGCAATGAGAGTTCATTAATTGATCTAAAAGCAAGCACTTGAGTATGATTTAGGACTCCTGTGCAACTTGTATTTCATATCAGTGCGTTTCCCTTTCACACCATTTCCTTTTCAGCTCTGATGTGGATAGGAAGAGCTGATGTAAATTGCAGGCAGAGGGTGATGATTGCTTTAATGGAAATAGCTCTTAATGAGGCAATTCGTTCTGCTGAGCTGCCATGTGCTAGCTCCCATAACTGTTTAAAAAGCTGGTAGCAGCAGTCTTCTTCTATTATTCTAAAAGTACATATCAGATAGGTGTTAACACTGTCTCTGCTAGCTTAGCCTGAGGGATTTTTTTTTTTTTCTCTCACTCGAGAGAGCCATTGTCTCAGAAGAGTAGAGTATCCCAGCTTCAGTGTTGAACTCTGGATCAGCTACCCCGTTACAGGCAGTAAGAAAACTGTATGGCGGCAGTTAGGCTGTTGTTTTTTCACCTACTGCTACGTTTTACACTGCTTTCTCACTGTGGTGATATGCTTGTGTAAGGATTTATCAGGTTGCTTTGTAATGCTGATATATAACTCCCAATAGCATATCATCCACTTTTTTTTTTTTTTATTCAGCCCATTCAGCACAGCAGGAGTAAAGGCAACCAGTATATTGTAACAATAAATTTTGAGATGGGTTTTATTGCTACTGTGTGCTGTCTGGCTGTAGGTACCCAGAGCTTTCACTGTAAGGTGTTACAGAGCAATTCTTAACTGTGGTATAGAGCAAACAGGAGAGCCTGGGTGTTATGGAGTTGAGCTCTGCAGAAATACAAATATAGTAGAAACAATAAGAGCATTTTGTCTAAAGAACAGTATGCTTTAGTGATATTTTGTTTTACCACTGCAAGGTATGAGGCCACTGATTATTGTAGTACACTGAATTTTTAGCAGTGTCATCCTTGCAACTCAGAAGGCTTTAAAATTCAGGTTTCATACCCATCTTCATGAAAATACAATTATATCCAGAGTTAACTTAGGTTATGGCTGTTGGAGTGGATTTGAGCAAAGAAGAAATTCAAAACCTGAGTCTTGGGAAAACAGTCAGTTCATTACTGTTGTGAATTTGCCATACAATCTTTGGGAAGATAGTTAGCCTTTCAGTACCTTTGTTCCTCTCCTGAAAGTGAGGTTAATAGTCTTTACTATCAGTTATGAAGCTAAAACATAAAAGGTGTTCAGATGCTATGATAGTGGTGTCCCTGTAGAAGGTAAAGTTTAATATCAGACCCAGCAGCAGAAAGTAGAAGTCTGGGCTTCTGTCACTGACCCAAATAACTAAATTACACTTGATCTACAGCTTTGTCAGTGGCAAAGTTTAATAACAGAAGATGCCATGCCTTTGTTCTGTAAGGTCTGCAATAACATAGCTCTTTATCACTGCTGAAGTGTGGTGGGAACTCCTGGTTGGGTTTCTGGTTTCTCACATATGTTACATGTGTTGCTTGACCACATGGAAATTCTCTTAACTTCTCAGACCAGAACTGCATTTCTCTACCTTTGGAACTGTCAGTCATCATATTGTAGGCTTTGCTCTTGTTTTGATCACCACTGTTGTGGCTCATCTTGGAATAGTGACTTCTTTTGCTTGCTTGCAGTAACTGCCAGAGACAGTAGCCTGTTGAATACATTTGAATGTACTTTGGGTAAAGGAGAGAAACACCACACTCTGTAAGTTTATTGGAGTCATCACTGTAATTTCTTTTTGCATCTGAGGAAAGCAAGGTCCTGGCCAGGCAAAAAATCACACACAACTTGTACAGAATCATAAAAAGCCTTTCTACTCTGACGTTCACAAGTCATCTCCTTAAAGATCTATGCAAACATCTTTCTGCCCTGCTAGAATTCCCCAAGTGCCTGCCACAGGGCTTATATATTTAAGGTGCCATTTTCAAATCTCTTTTTTCTCATCCCTCATTTGCAAGATAATAACAAAGTACTGAAGCCATGGAAGAGTTAGGGAGGAAGAAAGTAGAAGAAAACTGACACTAATTATCTAATGTGGATTTGCTGGAGGGACCTTGATAGGTTTTAACTCCTCAGGCCACCTGCTTTTACTTTTGAGCTGAAACACTTCCCTTGCTGAAGGTAATGCTGGGGGACGCTCTATGTTTTCACAGGGAAGGAAAATGGTGAGTAAAATTGAATTCTCTTTCCATGGCTGTAGTCAGCCCATACAGTCAGGACTTGGCCTCTGTATTCCTTTTTGTTTTGAAATCAAGTAATGAAAATTGATTCTAGCAGTTTTGAAATTGACAATATTAAAGCAGAGATTACATGGTCTTGTGATTTTGGTATGTTTCACACTAGTCTCTTCTGGGACCATCATCCATAATATAATGGCACCATGGGAAGACCTTTTACTTTGATCTTTGAAGAGTCACTTATAATGGCTATGGCATTTGCACAGTCACTGTTCTTTTGTATTTAAAACTCACTTTAGCAGTAATACCTAAAGGATATTAGTCATCTTCTAATGATTATGTAGAAGAGCAGCTGTGTGTTAAAAAGAAGTTCAGGTTTGAAACATAAACTTTGTACCAGATTCACCTCTTACTTGTCCTAAATGATGAGATTTTTAAAGTGAAAGCTAAACCTCTTCGGGGTAATCCTTGGGTACACCTCAGGTGAGTGTGAATAACTTAACAAATAACCATCTCACAAGCAGTTGTGTGCCCTGAGCATCATGGGTGCCACAGAACAAAAATTTTCCTCTTAGGGAAGTTCTGTTTGGCACCACCTATGGCAATTCCCACTTGAATCAGTACATCATCTTTCTGTACTGCTGCAGATCGGTCCCCAAGGTTTACAGGGAGCCACCCTGCAATCCTGAAGCTTGAAATTGTTGCACTTCACTCTGTGCACCCCAAATTCTCTTTCTGTGGGAATATTAACTTGTTAGTGCATTCAGATGGAAACGAGTAGAAACAATGAAGACTACTGGATTCTTCTCAGGTTGCTTTGTTGCAAACAGCAGCTGCCATCTGTCTGGTATGTTTTTTGCTCTCTTACCAGGAAAGTTTTGAACATCAGGCAGTATAAGGAAGACAGCCAGGAACAGGACTGGATGCTAAATTCAGCTGTGCAGTTGGAAAGGTTCAGTGAATTGTTTGTTTTTATTTTTTTTTTCCCTTGCCAGTGGTTATTAAACTTCTCAAGTAATGGCTGTAAGCCCCAGGAGGCTTCCAGGTGAAAATCATTCAAGCTTTTCCGTAGCAGGCCTGATGTGGAGAGAGCCAGCATGTGTGTGAGCTCAAATTCCCAGGGCTCTGCAATTTGGCTTAACCTCCACAGGAATGCAGGGGTGTGTGGTGGCAGCTCAGCCATCTGTTTCAGTGGGGTGTTCAGCTCTGGTGCACTCTTCTCTGCACTCTGATTAATTGCATCTGTGTACAAATTAGTTTTCTCAAAAAGCTATTTATCGCCCTCAAATTAACTGCATAGGCATTAAACTTCAGACAAACAAACAGACAAAATGAGAACAATAACATAAACGTCCAGCTTGTAGACCTGGTTTCATCTTGGACTTGTGGCAACAGTGCATGATGAGTGATTGCTGATGACTGAGTAGCTGCTGTTCCCTCTTCTGTCAGTAGTTAATTAAAGCCCCAGCATGGTGCTATAAGCACTGGGCTGAAAAAGGTGATGACGGAGATACAACAGTGGCACCTGTACCTCTTCAGTCTGGCGCTTTTCTGCAGTGGCGGAAGACATTATGAGCAGTGCTCTGCTGCACAGTCAGGTGTGGACAGTTGTGCACGTTCCCTGAGCTAGCTGCAGTAGAAAGACCATCTGGCTGAATTAACACAGGACAGTGCCCACAGATGAAGTCCAGCTGTGAGGCAAGACTTCTTTGCAGAGGCACAGGCATTGAGGTAATGTGTCTAATCATCTTTGGGACCAGAGCTGGCTCAAAGCACAAGCTTGACTGTACCCTGAATGCTGCCAAGCACTATTTAGACTGAGGGTTTCACTGATGGCCTGCCTCTTTTTGTGCTCGTGTGTGGTTCACACTTGTGAAGTGTGGAATATTCAGTCCAGATCAGGAAGACACTTATAGAAGTACTGTAACAAAGAGCAACACCAACTGCCTTTTCAAAGCAGATCTAGTCAAATCACGTTGCTCAGGGCCACATCCATCAACTCTTGAACACCTCCAAGGCTGAAAGTCATGTCCCATACTGTGGCGTAATTTTCATGTAGAGGATAAAATTACATGTGAAAATATTTTGCTCATTTGAAAATGTGACTTCATGGTCTAATGTGATATAAATGTCTTAAGACATATCTTGCAGCAGGAAACCTTTATTATATTTCATTTTAATTTATTATCTTTTAAAAAATAAGTAATGCTCTGCACTTCACTAAGAACTTCTATTACTGATCTTAAAGAGCTTAACAAACAATAACATATGACGACAATGTTCTCTGCCCCTAAGATAGATTTAGTTTTCTTCACTCTAAATGAAGTGAAACTGAGGCAGAGAAGAGCCTTGTGCTATGTTCTTGGTCTGACAGGAACACAACAGAGACAAGCCTAAGGAAACGAGCACATCTGATTCAAGTTCTTCTAGCCCTGTAGTTTTCTTTCAAAACAACAACAAACCTTGGACATGCTGAGCATGCACACAAACACCACACACAGAATGCATTTCAGTAACTTGTGTTTTTCTCTCAAGTTTGAAATGTTAAGATACTTGGTATTCTAACTGTTTTATCTTTTTTCTTTTTTTTTTCTTTTTTTTTTTTTTTTTTTACTGAGAACATACTCTAGAGATAGTTTGATAGTTTCCATGATTATTAAAGTTGAATATTCATTCTATACAAAAGACTGCAGAATTAACAATACATTACAATTACCCATGCCCTCAAATGGGAACGCAGGCTTATTACTTGTTTCAAGTAAAATAATTACTTACAGGAGTGACACATTGATTACTAATTCTTCAAGAAGTTATTATGCCTTACTCTTTGAAAAACAAAGACTTTAAGTCAGAAATATAATTCTTGCTAGAGTTGCTCAATTTGATAAATGATTTTGACTCAAGTAATTGCTTCATTAAAGCTAAAATGTGCTGAAAAAGCTTGAGTTTACTTTCCTAATGCTACATAATAAAACAACTAGTATTAATAATAATTATAAAGCTAATAGCCTGCTGAGAACGAACTCCTGCTTTTTACTGGCTACCACAAAAGTAACATTTAAAACTTTTGATCAGTTTGAACTACTCTATAAACTTTGGTTGAACCAGAGGCACAGGAATGCAAGCACAGTGGCTTTTCATCATTGTAATTTTTTATACTTAGATGCTGGTCAGCAGATGAAAACTCCAGTAACATGGAGGTTATATGCACAGTGTGGGAGCTACAATTGCATCCTTGCAAACTTTACTGCTCTCTAAGGCTCATGTCTCAGTTTAACATTCACAACACTATTCCCTGACAAGTTTTGACCACTAAGACATGAATTGAGAAAGTGATTTGACTCAAAAGCAGAGATGAGGCAGAGATGGATTAAATCTGCTCCACTAGTGTGATGCAGAATCTTGTCATAAGCTTCATGAATAAAGCAGTGGGCCTTAACAATAGGTGTTTCTGATTCTCAGTTTTGTATGTAGTCCTTGAAATTAGGTCATGCTCCATGTTACTTCAGTAGTAGGAAGCAGAGTAATTACTAGTAAGACCTCTCAGTGGGCTGGCTGGACTTGTACCAGATCCAGGTTTTATCTTTCCAAGATATCATTATTGTTGTTGTTTGCTCAAGTAGTCTAGTAATGGGATTAATCTAACTGAGAGATCCTAGAATCATGGAATATTAGGGGTTGGAAGAGACCTCTGGAGATCATCAAGTCCAATGCCACTGCCAGCACAGGATAACCCAGGAACAGATCCAGGCAGGTCTTGACAGTCTCTAGAGGAGACTCCACAACCTCCCTGTAAGCCTGTTCCAGGGCTCTGGCACCCTCACGGTAAAGAAGTTTTTCCTCATGTTGAGGTGGAATATCCTATGTATATATAGTTCCTGAGATACAAACACCAAGGCCAGTACCAGTTCATCCTCTCAAGTAATTGGTAGATTATTCCTATTTGTAAGAGTCATATTCATCTAATTAGAAAATGTCTGCAGTTAAAAAAAAAAAAACAAACCAAAAAAACCCCACGCAATTAGAGTACAGTCAGCAAAGATAAAATTATTATTTTCTTTAATATACTTTGGAGCTTGTGACAGTCACTGCTGTTGTATCCCTTCATCATCCAAATAAATGTATATTCTGATGAATCATTGTTACCTAGAGCAAACAGCAAGTTTGGGGTTTGGCTTTGTTTTTTCTTTTTTCTTTTTTTTTTTTTTTTTTCCTAAGGCAAACTGTGAGTTTCCTCCCTGAGAAGCATCTGCTAGGAGTATTGAAGCTTCCCAGGGAGGGTTTTAGAGTGACATTGCAACAGCAGCAGATACCTTCATGGGGAGTCCTGGCATACTTACATAGAGACTTGATTTTCAGACTTACAGTCTCAATTTGGGAGTAAGGAGCAGCTAGCAGCTAAAATAGAACAGTTTGGTTTGTTTTTGCTGGAAGACACAGTCATACTGTTTTTCCTATGCAAAAGCTGCTTTTGAAAATTCATGTAGTGATTAGAAAGCTCTGTCCCACCACCCTCTCTTGCCCAAGGAGAGTCCATCAATGCAAAGTGAAGCGAGACAAAGAGATGCTGTGGCATACAGGCAGAGAGCTGAACCGCCACTAGGGATATCTTCTGCTACATTAGCATGGTTTTCACACACATACTGCCACATTAATTGAAAGATCTTTAATTTGCATGTGGGAATTATCTGATTGACTGTCTTCCATGAACCCTCTTTATAATTATGCAAATGGTCCATCACAAAGGAGAAACAAGTCATTTTATTAACTTCAAAAGCGGTGTGTTTAAAATAAAGGCGGCAACAGTGACAAAACTTGCTGATGATACACCAAGCTCTAACAATGGGTCCAAAAAAATGTATGCATAGCCCCTTTAGCACCTGAAGACCTTTATTTTATTTCAGATTCTACATAGAAAGGTACTTTGCAGACAAGGGCATTGAATGGCCATCCCTTTTACAACCAATTACAAGCCAATGTGTCTCACTTCTGATCAAGGCTTCTTCTCAGCTCGCTTTATAGCATCTCCCCAAGGAGAGTCAACATGGCTTGCTGTCAAGAAGAAACACTTCATATTCTGAAATAAGTCAATCACTTCATCCAGAGCTGGCTCTCCTCCAGCTTGTGTGAAATATATTCTGGCATCGGTAGCTGCTTCTGTGACTACTGGAGAGTTTAACCGAGAGCCATGGTCAGTATATCATCTTCTACAAACTCTCACCTTTTCTTTTTTTCCCCCTGGAAACAACCACTGAGGAGTTTGGGCTTTTATGAGAAAAAGAAAATGTCTTCAACATATGGCATTTTGTCCACTCATACTGAAGAGTATTTTGACATATTAGTTTCTACATTGTCAGCCTCATATAGAGAAGGGACTATGGAAAGAGAAAGTTTCATCTATAATGGTGCACATCTTATGCTACATTGCAGTATGGAAGCATGCTCACAAATTATGTGATAAGATTATATATAATGATGACCAAGTAAATTTGTGTTGCAGACACTGATTCCACAGTTTTGGAGGGAGTGAGTTAGTGGTAAGTACTATGTGTGGGCTTTGATTCTTAAGAGATTTTCACTCATGGTTTCATATACCATAGGACCAAAAACCCCAATATCTCATTATATAACTTTGATGAGAGATGTTTTGGGGTTGAGGAATCACATGTCTACATTTTGTTTGTGCTATATCTTATAGTATATTAATATTTATTTATGTAACCTTTTATTATGTAGGATGTTATAGGAAAAATCATATAATATGCTTATGATAGCATATGATATAATCATAGTTAAGCTTCCATAGTTTAATCTTTTTTATACTGATAAATTATTCAACCATCTAGGTTCATCCATCTTGCTTCATCTTTACAGTGTGAATTCCTTTCCCTCCAGGCTAGTTTAGTCATGCCATTCAGACTCTGGGAGAAGACATATTTGTGCTCACTCTTGAGAACTAACCCAGCTGGAATAATTCTGTGAAATATTTTATATGTAATGTGGTACAATGAAGATGCCAAGTGCTGGTGGGCCTGGCCTGCTGATACAGAAGTCATTTTAGCCTCACCCCAGCAGGGAGCTGTCAGCAGTGCCCATTCACCTCAGTTAAGAACTTCAGATTGCAGAACAATGTGACATACCCTATGTGATGACCTCATAATTTTTCACTTCTTCCACTTTATGAATTCCTAAAGACATTCCTCAAAAAAAGAGAAACCTGTCTTTCCTTGCTAATTTTTCCCATTCCTCCTTTTTCTTTTCACTGTTATTCTATTCTAATTTTTCTAATCCTTTTTATTTGCTAGGCAAAGGGGAAAAAAAAATCTGCTGAGAAATGGATTTTCCCTTCAGGGTGATGCAGACTTCAAAAGAAAAATCAGTCATTTCAAGAGGAGAAAAAAAGTTTAATCAAGAGCAATAATTACTTTCTAAATATTAGCATGGCAGATAAGGAGAGCAGAATTGAAATGGGAAGTGGGGCTTTCTCAGTTATTCATTATATTTGGTTTGTATGTTTGGAATTTCTAAGGACTTATTCTCTATTTCATCTCTGTAATGTAGTTATAACTGATAACATATCAAGACAGTTATCAGTTCCAGTCTTGTGTTTCTTCAGCGATAAAAGATGGCAGTTTGAAAAGTAACTGCCTTTTTTTCTCATCTTGATCTCTTTACTTCCTTCTATGCTCAGGCAAGGTGCACATTTCTGTTTCCAGCCATTTTGTGCGATGTAGACGTTCTGCTTTGGATTCATTCAAAAGTATGTGGGACTGATCCTTAAACCTCATTGCATTTAAGTCACTAGAAATTCCTTCCCGAGAACTGGTTTCAGGTTTTTTTTTTGTAGTCTCTGGATACCAGCCTAGTTAAAAATCATAGCAAACACAGTCTTCTACCTGACAGAACATAATTAGCTGCATTCCTCTACTTGTAGAAGTAAAGACCTCTTAAAACTTTTCACTGGAATATACCCATGATTTTACTGATTGTTCTTTAAAGTCTTTTATAAAAATAAAAAAAAAAATCCCTTTGAGTTTGCTCAATGCTGTTTCAAAGCATCTGCTTGTGTTTCAGGATGACTGGTAGTACCTGTCACAGGTACAAAGAAGGCTTTGAAAGACAAAGTTGTGAATGAGAAGTCAGTCTTAGAAGAAGATATTTGTTTCAATATAGCTTCTTTAGCTTGCATAGTGAAGGAATAAAGGAGGTGTGGTTGTTCTCTGAAACTGCATTTTGTTTACAAAGGCTGGGAAAATATTTATTTAAACTAAAGTGTTGCATGGCCTGAAGTGGCCAGTACCCACTGTGAATAACCTATAACTAACTGGGAGTTAGAATTGGGTTCCTATCCAAAAGGGGGGTACTCTGGATGAAGATGTCCAGGAGAATTAAGTTTGTTGATGGCTTTATATGATGTAGAGCTGAAGTAACTGAGTACTAGCTCTTATGCCTTCAGAGGTTACTTCTTGTTTTAATGTGATTTGTGTACGTGATGAGCCTGCATTAATGACAATATCACAGAGATGTGGGAGCACTGATGCCACACAGCTCTGCTGACCTTCAGTGTGATGAGTTGTCAGCTCTTAGGCCACACAGCTGAGAAAAAAGCTCTTGCAAAAGATGCAGAGCTTCCTGTAGCAGACAACTCATTGATAAACATTCAAGAGAGGACCTTTTGTTCATTTCAATAGCCACATCATATAAAGTCAAATTACTCCACTGATTAGGTAAAGAGTTAGCAATTCCACTTAAAGTGAAATTTCTCTTTCTGAACCAGAGAAGTAATCAACTGTAAAGAAGAGAAGATGCATCTCCTAAATGCATCACTCCAAAAATCCTGTATACTGGCTGCTGGTTGGGTTGAAGTGATAAGCACACCTATTCTTACTAAATAAGGGAATATTTTATATTTGGGATTCAATAAGTTTATAGCTTAGCTTCTGAAAGCTAAAAGGAGCAGAAGAAAAATTCTGAGCTCTTTGAAGATACCACTCAAGGCAAAACTCTCAAAACGACATTGGCTGTTACAGAAATAGATTAAAAATTATTAGCTAGATTTGCTAGTAGGTGGATGTCTTGTTCAGTGCTACCTGGATGTGAAACCTTGAGGAGAAATCTGGAGCAATTAGTTCAGCCAGTGTTGGTCTTAACAGCTTCTTTCTAGGTGGGGTGGGTGAGAGTGGAAGGGACTTGAAGATTTATCTTTTGGAAAGTAAGTATGATGTTAGAGCTAGTCAGAGCAAATCGGAACTTGAGACTTGGCTAGTCACTTTATGTGAGGAAAAGTTATCTCAATCATTAGGTGAAGATTAGGCAATGCACTTAAAGTGAAAAAAAAATTTAAGTGCACATTAAAAGGAGAAAAGAATGAGGTATCTTGATGACTGAATTTATTTGAAATTACGTGAAAGGTAGAGGCATTTGGCAGAAAATAAACCCCCTTGCATTCCAGCTTGTCCTCAGATATCAGAGGGGCTGGGGAGGGGAGGATTGGCTTAGATTCTGTGTGACGTCCAGTTTGGCACTATGAGTCTGGTAACACAGATACACTTAATAGTGCACTGCACCTGCTGTCTGGTCATGCCTGTGGCCAGCTACATGAAGGATGAAATTAATTTAGCACCTAAGTCTGACAACACAGATGCACTCAATAGTGCGCTGCACCTTCCGTCTACTCGCAGTGTCACATGCAACGCCCAATGGGAGTTGTTTCAAACCAGTCGTGTGAACAGTGAGGTTTATTAAAACAACAGGATTGCAGGTTCTTATGGATTGCCAGTCATAAATATACCATCTGCGAAAGCACGTGCAAGTGTCAAGATTATAAGTAATATAGCTCAGATACGAGATGTGTTAAGTTAAAAAGTAGATCTATAGAGATTTCTGTTTTCCAAGACAGCACTTGGGAAAGTCCAGATCTTACCCAAAGGCATCTCTTTGTGGGGGAAGAGAGGCTCAGCCCATCGATTGATCCCAGAAGTCAGAGATTATTGTTCATGATGGTATCTTCCCTAATCTTCTCCCTTTCTCAAATCATTTTTATATTATTTCTAAGAGGTGGAGCTTGAGTGACTCTAGTCATACACACCTTTATTATGATTGCTGTAAAATTCTCTCATTTCACTTTTAAAGGTATAGATAAAGAAATTTCAGGATGCCAGCTCAGTGAGGGGTGGTCGCAGTTTGTAGGTGGGTAGCCTTTGGGATGGAGGTGTGTTTTGGTATTATAATATTATAAAGAGCAAAGTTTGCACAAAGGAGAGCACTTTGACACGAAATGGCAGGCTGTTGGCACAGGGTGGACAATATGAAGCTTATCAGTTCCATAGTACCACAAAGTTCCCATCTCTTCAGTGATTCACAGAGCCTGGTCTTGGAGTCTTCAGCCCCTGTGCTGTTTGCAAGCAGTGCTGTCCCAGGAACCACTGTGGAACAGATTCCTTGCATACCAGTTGCACTCCACCTTGGGAGCTTCTTCAATATTATACCTTTCCTTCGCATGTGAACAATACTGTACCTTTAACATGATCTTGACTTCTAAGTCACCTCTGGTCATTTTTCCACAAGAGGTAAACTTACAGCCTGGTGCTATGCCCCTCAGCTGCAGAGTGTGTGGTTTGAAGTAGAGAGTGAAAAGTGATAGGCAAGGTACTGGGCACGAAATGGCCCATTAAATTAGTGGGGGAACTGGAGTTCTGTGCCCAGTCAGAAAGTTATGATATCATAGGAATAACTGAAACATGGTGAGCTGACTCACATGACTAGGGGATAGTGATAGACAGCTTAGGCTATTTCATAAAGACACGCAGGGTAGAGGAAAAGGAGTCATTGCACTCTATATTAAGGATAACCTTGAATGTATAGATGTCAACTATGGTAACTTGGGAAAGCCCTGTTGAATGCCTGTGGGTCAAAATCAGAGGGGTCATCTCCAAGAAAAACTTTACAGTAGGCATCTCTTACTGACCCCCAAACCAGGACAACGAGACCAATGAAGCGATACTTGGGTCAATTAAGCAATCTTCAGATGAACGTAACCTGGTTTTTATGGGACTCTTTAACTACTTTAGCTGCCCAGACATTTGCTCGAAGAACAACACAGCAGTTGACCTGTCACCCATCAAGTTCCAGGAGTGCTTAGAGGACTCCTTCCCCATACAAATGTTACATGTGCCAACCAGTAATGGGGTGCTGCTGCACTTGCTGTTCACTAACAAATAAAAAATGCTCTGTAATATTTTGGTGAGTGAAGTGTCAGCCTTGGCTGCAGTGATCACAATACTGTGGAGTTTGGGATACTACTGAGCATGCTGAATGAAGGTTAGTTCCAAGACAAAGGTTTTAGACTTGAGAAGAGCAAATCTCATCTTGCTCAGGGCTCAGCTTGAAGAAAGGCTGAGAAAACTGGATTTGTTCAGCCTTGAGAAGGGAAGGCTTAGGGGAGACCTTATTACCATGTACCAGTACATAAAAGGTGGCTACCAAGAAGATGGAGACTCCCTTTTTACAAGGAGTCACAAGGAAATGACAAGGGGTAATGGGTACAAGTCACTCCTGAGGAGATTCCAATTGGACTCCAGAAGAAAATTTTTTACCATGAGAACAATTAGACATTGGAATAATATCCCAAGGGAAGGGGTGGATTCCCCTACATTGGACAGTTTTATGATTCAGCTTGACAGGGTGCTGGGCCATCTCAGTTAAACTATATATATATAGTATTATTTTATTCTTTTTACCTTCAAAGGTTGGATGAGATGATCCTTGCTGTCCCTTCCAACGTCATATTCTATGATTCTATGATAAATTATTCCTATTCAGAAATGAGTCACAGAAGGTAAAATAAAATTAAGCACTTTATTAGTATGGGTCTGGTTTCAACATATGGTACTGATTCATGAGTATAATCTGATCACTTTAGTCCTTAAAATACACAATGAGTAGTTCCTGGCCTTAAAATGTGGGAGTTTTTGAGACTTTTCCTTGTATTGGGGGGCCAGCAAATTCCCAATACTGAGTAAGTGCAGATGCAGGAGAAAAATTTATGCCACTGTCCCTCTACATCTAAAATAGGGCTTTGGATATCCAGGGGGATAACATAACCCCACTCCATAGCCAATATGTAATTTCCACTGTTTTCATATGTGGCCTCCAGCTTTGCAAACTTTGGTTTGAATTAGATGAGTGTAGTGTACTGTGCAGTGGTTAAGGACGTGCAAGCAACACTCACAAACAGAAGGAAAAATAAGGAAGTTGTTCTCTCTGCAGTGTAAAATAGTGAAACATGCATTATTTTGTACTCACTCTACCAGTGACATTTTAATTTATGAGCTAAGAATGCACTGATTGCTGGCTGCAAAAATTGATTCGGTGTTCATCTGATTTAACCCATGTCAGAGTTTGAAAGTAATTATGATAGTGGAACTGATAGGCAGGCAATTACATTTTTGTTCTCTCTCTCTTCTTTTTTTTTTTTTTTCCTGAAGTTGTTCTTGTCAGAAGCCCCTGCAAGCGTAAGAGTATAATCTTTGGCAGTGTTATTTTGTAGATTATTAAAGTGTAGTCTCAGTGCTTCAAGTGCACTAACTGCTTTCCTAAAGTTGGCCTATGTTCACCACTTTGAAACTCTCCCAGGCTAACTAGACTAAAGAATCCATGTTTAGGCAAACAGTCTTGTTCTGCCCATACTTTTTCCACACCTGCAGTTATCTTGGTACTGATGGTATTTCCTAAAGATGTTTTCATGCCATCGTTCAAATTACCCTCTGCTCATGTCATGTGCTCTGCAAGGTACCTGCATCCTAGTGGGGGTCATAGAGAATGGTTCATGTTCTGTAACGTGGAAGGGGTGAGAGGCTCTCTCACCACAGGAGATTGTAGTCAGGACAGTGCCCTAGGAAGGAGTTGCTGTAGGTTCTTGTTCCTATAGTCCTGATGCAGTAGATCCAGGAGGAAATCTCCTGCTTTAAACTATTCAGAAGCATGGATGTCAAGCCTGGATCCTTTTCACGGGGCTGACCCTTTCTGAGGGCTCACCCTCCAAGGTGTCCTGTGGGTGCTTTGCTGTTGTGCACATACTGAACAGTACATCTGAAATTGAGATCCAAATAAAAAATATTATTCTCTGAAAACTGATACTTTGATATAATTCTTTCTCTGAGATGGTTTTTAAAGGATATTTGGGTTTGTTCCAGCACAGAACAAAAGCTAATGCTTTAGCATCATAATTTAACATAAAGCTGAGCTGTTATTCCCTTGTCTGCCGTACTAAATATGTTGCTTGTTTGCCTAAACAGCAGTGGTTGGAACAGGGTTTCTTTCATCCTGTTGATACTGCAGTATCTAAATAACAGGATCTTGATCTGATTAGAGACTGTGGGTAATACTGTTTTTGTTAAAGTTTAGGTAATAGTAGTTGCATCTTCACATATATGCTGTATGTTGTCTAATAATGTGGACTCTTTCCCCTGCAAATCTAGAAGTTTGTGTTAAGATTGGTATCTTTGCTGTTATGAAAGAACCACTCAGCTTTCCTCAGAGCCTAAAAGAGAAAAACAGGAGCAATGTTGAAAGTAGGAGACCAAAGCTCCTGAGCTTCAGTAATACTGCAAGGGAAGAAGGGGTGACAGAGAAAAACTGGTGTAATGTTGAAAGTAGGTGACCAAAGCTAATGAGTTTCAGTAATACTGCTAGGGAGAGAGAGGCACACTAAGAGCAGCTCTGGGCTGAATGTGGGAACACTAAGAGGGAGACAGAGGCTAAAGTCTCCTTTTAACACATTTGCTTTAGATACTAGCTAAAAAGCAAATCATAACACATGGAAAGAGAGGTAAGTGAAGTCTGTAAAAGGTACCTGCCTCTCTTCCTATTTGTCTATTATCCATTTATTTCATTTGTTCACTCCTAGTATATTTTTCTCTCTTTTGCTGAAGTGGATGAGAAGTTTTATTTGCTTCAAATCAATGTCAAGGCATAAAATTGTATATTTCCTTTACGTTCACATACTATACAGGATTTAAGGAAACTATGACTGTAGAACATCATTGTTTTTATGCTTTCATAACATGACTTCTCTTCCTTCTGCAAAGATTTGCCTGCTGGTATTCAGTTCATCAGATCATGGCTTGATGAGAGTCAGTAACTTAGCTTCTCTCCTAGATTTCTTAAGACAGTGTTTCACATAGAACCAGATTCCGTAGCTTGATTGGGGTTGTGTGTTTTTTTGTTGTGTGCATTCTCATTATCTTTACTAACTGCAAACGAGAGAGGTTTCCTTAAAACTACTTTGTCACTGATCCCCAGTGGACAGTAGAGTTTACTCCAGAGAATATCATGATCACCCAAAATGTCACAAATGGCTTGAGGAAAAGACAAACACATGCTGTAGTTTTTTTTCCTTTTTCAACTCTCCGTTGGACTATAAAGTACAGCTGTGATTTTCTATAAAGTTCAGCGCTATTCTTATCTTCTGATTTGATTCAGGCAGCATTTTGTCATATTTACAACATAAACAATATAAAGAAAGTTTACCAGAAAAAAAAAAAAAAAAAAAGTAAAGAAACAGGTTGTAGCAGGTTCTGCAGTTTGGTCCCATTCCTGGACCATACATTCCACATTTTTTATTTAAATATTGAGTCTTCTCTCTGTTACTGATCTTGTGTGCGTCAGTAGGATTGGTGTTTTGAATGAAGCCACATTGCAGTGCATTGCTTCTGCCTCCTGATACCATGAACCTGACAGGCATCCCTTGGGCTTACTCAGGTTCCTTCTGCAATGTTGGAAGGGTGTCAGCTTATTGGACTTAGAATGACTGAGAAATCCAGCATTCTCCTAAATGCTTTATCACTTCATTGTAGATCCCACTACCATACAAATTCAATGGATATTATTCTGAATCTTCTCAAGAATCAATAAATTCCTCCCATTATAGGGTCTTTAATTCAAAATTGTCAGAAACTGAGGCCGTAACAGAAAAAATGCATTATTGGGCCCTGGTTTGTATCTGTGCTTAACCACACTGAACTTTGAAAATTAGTTGCTATGCTGACAAATGGCCAGGATTAGTTACTTTTGGACATGTATTCACAATAAAGAAGGCAAAACAAATTTAGAAATTATTAGGAAAAAAAACCCAAAACCTTGAAAATATCATCATGCCACTGTGTAAATCTGTGTTATGCTTTGCCTTCTGAGCTACACTCAGTTTTCATCAGCTCTCAAAAACTGATCTGTGACAACTGAAAAAGCTTCAGAAGAGATTAGCAGGGTTGATCAAGGATATGCAATGGTTTCCACATGAGCAGAGGTTAAATAGGCTGGTATTCTTCAGCCTGAAAAATCAGTAACCAAATGGTGATAATGGAGATCTCTAAAGTCAAAATGGTGCAGAGAAATTGTGACTAGGAAATGACTGCTCTTTCATGTAACAAATATTGAAGAGTGAAATAAAGCAGCAGCAGGCTGAGATCAAACAAGAGGAAGTACTTTTACAAAAAATGTGGATCTCACTGCCATATGATGTTGTAGGAAAAAATATAAATAGATTTTATGAAGCTAACATGCCAGTCTGTGGTAGAAAAGACCATTAACAACTATGAAATACAAAATCTATGCAGGATAAAGAAGCAGGTATAACCTCTTCCTAACTGATGCTAACCACTCCAATTAGCATATGAGAGAGAAAAGTACTTCTGCATGTTTCTCTTGTGTTTATCCTTTCTCTGTGAACAAACATAAATAACTGGCTACTGCAGAGGCAGCAATCAAGGCTTAGGTGGAGCTTGAGCTAGCATGTCTACACTTATGCTCCATTTTCACATGTTCTAATGCACAATCATTATAAGTATATATGTGCATTTTGACCACTTACATCTGTGACATTCATATGGACAAATACCAGATATACCTTCAGGAATTTTAAAGAGGTGGAAAAAACCAAAAACTAAATGAGAAACATCACTAGACAAATCAAGAAGGAGGCAGTGAAGCTCCTACTCTTTCTATAAAATTCACATTGCAGGAATTCCCTTCTAAATGGGAAGGCCTTTGTCTGTAAATTGCATCAATACTTCATTAATTAAATTCATTTTTCTTTCTGTCTTCATTTTGTTTTGTTTAATTAGGATATAGTCATTTACAGCCAAACCTCTGTTCAGCTGCTATAAAATATTCATTTCTAGTTGCAGCTTGATAATGAAACAGTATCCTGCAGCCCATTCAAACTGTTGCAGAGGAAGGCAAATCACCAAAGGGAAGAGAATAAATGTCCTTTTTTTAAAATTTCTTTCTTCTTTAAAAAAAAAAAAAAAAAAAAAAAGGACTTAAACATGCTCAGTGCAAACTGGTTTCAGGCAAAGGGAAAGGCTGCCAGCTAAAAAGCAATTTATGTAATACATTGGCAAGGAGGTGGGAAGCCAGTGAATAGAACTTAATGAGTTGACAGCTGTCGAAATCTCCATGGTGTCAGATTGTAGCATTTGTTTCGATCATTTGCACATTGTGGGTAAGTGGGAGACGTAGGTATAAAGGATATCCTGGGACCAGCCAGGCAATTTGTTCCATTACCTATGAGGTGCTGACGTTCAAAGCTGTCTTGTATAGAGGTTACTGAGCATTTCTCTGCACCTGTTGGAAAAGCTGTGCTTTGCCTGAAAAGAAGGTTTGCTCTCTGACAGGATGAGTACTGGTAGTCCACTGTTGCAGGGCTGTTTTTCTGGGAGTCATTTGCCTTTGGTGATGAATGGTGTTAAGCTCTGCTGCTGTTTATTTCTGTGGATATGCACTGCGGGTTTTCTTTACTGATGAGGAGAATTTGCAGGAAGTTCCTTTCCTTCTTAAGCAGGAGTCACAGTTTGTAGGACTGTGCAGTCATTTCCAGTACTTAGTTTAATTTCAGAAGCATTAAAGGGAGTGGAGTATTTCGGAGGTCCATTCTACCTCAGCCAACCAGTTTTTTTACAGTCCATATGAGAGTTCCATTTCGACCTAGTGAGTCTTTCTGCTCACAAAATATTAAAAAAAAAAATTATATGATCATGGAATCTTTATTCTGATGCTTTACACAGCACTCTCCTCCAAGAATTCTCACAGCAGCTTATAAACACTTGCTGCAAGAGATACATGTGCATCTTTACTATCTTCAAAATGAAGCCATGGTATGCTGATAGATTAACTGCCCTGTCAAGGGTCATTGCAAATGAGTGACAGAGGTGTTCTGGCACTTAGCTCTTCTGTGTAATTCCACAGTTGTGAAAAAATGGGAGATACAACTAGGTAGAAATAATGGACCCTTCTGACCTTTGGATTTCTGAATCCAAAAAAACCCGTTGACTGCAGAATCTTTAAAAAAAAAAAAAAAAAAACAAAAACAAACCACCAAACCCCATTGACTTCAATCTTTTTCTTGCAATTTCCTCACTTAAAGTATGGAATCTATATGCTTACTAACAACTGTGGAGACAATTAGAGAATTCTTAAAAAAATTATTTTGCTCTCTGAAGCATTTGAGAGTAATACAATACTGTAGTATAATCTGGAGTTCTGTCAATGTTGCTGCAGCATCCCAAAGTGCAAAAAAGCACATGCTTTGATTTTATATGCAACTGCCAGTCAAAAGCCTGATATGGGTATAACTTTATCAGCTCAGAGGTGGTGTACCTCTGGCAGCAAAACCCCTTCTTCTATCAGCATTGCTGGATCAAGCATAGGTTCTTTTGTGATTTCCACTGTTGTCAACACTATAATTATAATATATGAGAGAAAGACTTTCTTATAGTACTAGCCTGAAATGATAAGTGTCTTGCTCAAACTCATTACTTAGAAGCCTCTTCTTTTCATGCTGGTCATGAATTTCATGCTGTCATACAAGAGGTTATTGATGTCAAAAACAGTACATTACAACAAATCTGAGTTTAGAGGGAAGTTGACAGTGTAGGAAGTATTCTCATGGATTCAGAGCTTCATGTTCTATCCTTCTGCCAAAGTTTATTGGATAATTGTTTCCTAGAGTCCCCCAGCTTTGGCCATGGAAATCTGAAAGACAGAACAGAAAAACCTTGTAGTACTTGATAGAATTTCAGAAAAACAGAAAGCCTCTCCACTGGTTGTGGGTGGGTTTTGGTTTTTTCCCTTTAAACAGTTAGAAGTATAGATGATCTCAGCATGTTCCTGGTGGAGTTTAAAGCTGTCTAAATTCCTTTGTCTAACTCTTTTTCTTGGTAAGTGCATTCCAGCTGAGCATCTATTGGGCCATTAAAGCTAACTTGGTTTCTTTTTTTCATTTTACACAAACACAAAAGATTGATTTACCTTTTACTACAGTTAATCAAACTCAATAGAGAGCTAAATATATAAGCAAGGAAAATGGCCCTTCTGATCCATCACAGAGAGCAAATGTTCTGATTAGGCAGGAGCAGCAGAGAAACCCAGCAGGGATAAGTGTTCACCATCTTTGCTGTGCATGGGAGTTTGCCTACTCAGTGGCAGAATTTTCTTGCGTGACAGCTCTTTGCAGCCTGGACCACTTGATGTGTCATTTAAGTGAAGCTCAGTTCAAATTTAATGGGAGCCCAGGAGGCATTTGTTATGTTCAGCAGTTCAAGAGGTTGAAGTTTACCTGGCTTCATCAATACTTGATGGACCAAGTATGTTTCTTAAGCTGATGTGTGTATGTTTGATGGGAATATTTTGTAGATCTTAGTCCTTGTTTAAGTTTGGATTAGACAAAAGTGGACAAGCTTCTGTCTCTAACTTTTCTGGTTTCCCTCATGATTTCGAGGGGGGGGGGGGGGGGGCCGGCAGTTTTGGGTTGTTTTTTTAGGTTTTTTGTTTGTTTTTTTTCGTAACTTTTTTTTTGAATGTCTTTTTCTTTGTCCCCCCCAAAATTTTTTTGCTTTTTATTTTTCCAAAGGGAAA
>JANIJG010024574.1:0-45989 GCA_024611175.1 Megaceryle torquata
TTAAGTGAACTTAGGGGGGGGGGATGGATAAAAATTGGGAGTGAACCCTCGGAGTAGCCCTGAAAGAGAATTTGGGTAGCCCCACCCCCCCCCCCCCCCCAAAAAAAAAAAAAAAAAGAGAAGCAACTGAAAGTGGCAACCTCCAGCTGGCAAAATGAGAGTATGGAGAAGATGTGTGTTCACTGACTCTAATCATTAATATCTTTTAGTTCATTGGAAGGAAGGAGTGGGTACTAAAGGTTATTATTTAGATAAATGATCCAAAAGACAAGCATAAAAAAGACAGATCTGCTGGGTGAAAGCAGAAACCCATTTCCCCAATCCATTAGCAGTTTTAGTTTTAAACTATAAGGAGATTATCTAATACGTGACACAAGGATGACTGAAAAAGATGTAATCAGATGACTTTCTTGTTATTAAAAGGAAGAGGTAGGTTGCAACTAAAATGAGCTTTTAAATTAGTGCTTTGTGCACATCACAGTTTAAACACCCCCCCCAATTATAAATCAGCATAGCATCATTGATCAAAGTCCCACAACATGGCACTTTGCATTTCCTATATGAAATTTATATAATCAAAGTTTCTGTGCCAAGAAATGTAAGTCTCTATGAGAGACTTAACTCAATGCTGAACCTTACCTAAGGAACACTTGTATTATGTTGTCATTTACAAGGCAGTTTTCATCAAAAACCTGTAAATATTTAACAAGGGATGTTTCCTTTTCTCTCTGTTCGTTCTCCTTTTTTGTTAATTGCTTAGCTTTAACACACCAATTGTAATTCTGTTCCTTGAAGATCAGTCTTTATTTTTATTAGCTATTTCTTTAACTCTGAAAACGCAAATTTTAAAAAAGAATCCTTGAAGTAGGTGTGACAATCTGGAAGAAATACCTACAAAGGCTTGAATTCAACAAACAAATCCCTTAAAATTAACACTTTCTGTGTTAAAATCACATTTTACCTGCTTATTTGTCTATAAAAAGTGAAAACACTGGCAAGAATAAGCATCATGCCACTGACACAGGAGCAATCGCACCAGTAGTAAGTAGTGTGCAGCGTTACTGTTCATCCCACTGCTAACACTGTCTTTTTTAGACACAGTGTAAGGTAGTTGTTTTCAGGGACAATTAATTTCTAGTAGATTTTTCTATCTCGGTGGCATGCTCTTGGCTATTAACAAAAGTTTTGCTGCATTTTTCCTGAGGCTTTGTTAAATATGCAAAATATGGTATGTATCTGAACCAAATACATCAAAGTATTAAGAGGGTGTTCCAGGATGACAGCAAACTTTGGATCTGGTAACTTGTACTGTAACAATTTATAGGTGTTGGTTGTCATTCTACATCTTAATCTCAGTTCCTATAATGCATTATGTTATTTTTTCTAAGATGGTATTCATTTAATATATAGTTCCTGTTCAGGAACTCTACTTACCTGACCATAACCAGAGTGCAGCAGTGGACTCTGCATACCACATATCTAGTTAAAGATTAATTAAAGGTATTTTGAAATAGCAACACTGATTTAACTCTGATGGACAAGACAGTGTTCTTCTCCCTCAATTTAGACAGATGTCACAGCAGACCCAGTCACACTGCTCTCTGTTTATAGTGTAATGGAGAGAAATAGTCACTTTTAAAGAAAAATATAATCTAATTCATTTTAGGCTTCTGCTTCAGGATGAGATGGACAATGCTTAGACTCCATTAACATGATGCTTAGACCTTCTCTGACTTAAGAGGGAGCCTTGCACAACTGGCTTAGATACAATTGTAGGTCCCTCCTTAGGCAACTTGTGTGCAAAGGATGAGCCAGCAAAGCAAAACCATAGGCACGTGAGCTCAAATAACCTCATGTTTACTCAGTTTGTGTCTGGCACATACCTGACACTAGAAACCACCCTTGTCTGCACCCACGCCTGCTAACATCCCTTTCAAGAAATCATCTTTCAGGACTACAGTTTTGCAGCTACTTTAGGACAACCTTGGTCTGCCATGCATTTATCCAGGTAATCCATCTCCTCATCCTTCTTCATGGTAACACCAGGACTCGTGGCATAATCCACCAAATCCAAGATTTGATCCAGAAACAAACTAATAAGATTTTAATTTGAACTGGATTAATTTTCTTGTTCAGCTACAGGAGGAGTTAATTAGCAGTGGGAAAGGGAAGAAAACTGTTCCTTCCAATCGCAGCATTAACAACTAGAGCTGGTCCTTCCATTGCCCAATCTGTAAGCACTTGTTGTGCCCAATATGAAACAGGTTTTGAAACACAGCTGAAAACAGGAACAATGTCAAAAGCCATTTTTGTGTAATTACATTCTTTATCATGAAAGAGTTTGCCTTTTTTTTTTTTGCTTTCCTGAATAATTCTGAAAAAAATAGCATAGTAACAAGGGATTTAACATTAAGAGCAAAGCTCTACACCTGGATGTGGATGTGGATGTGGATGTGGATGTGGATGTGGATGTGTAGGGAGTGCCTCCTTTTGTACAGCTTGAATTTTCTTCTCGGTGGAGACTTGCTCCTTGCTTACTGGTGGCAAAGACAGAGATATTTGTCCTATTTTTAGGACAACCCACATTTGTCTGGATGCACTTTCTGAGTGTCAGTGTTAAGCATACTGTGACCCATTCCTCTACGTAATCATGGGAAACCCCACACTTAAAATGAGGTGTGTCTTAGTATTGTTTAGAATATTATGGTTACAAAAATCAACTGAAGAGACAGTTTTATTCTTCATTTTGTAACTGCACTTGTAAATTCTTAACTGCAGGTGACATATTCTTATTAAATGTTTAAATAAATCCTCACAGTATGGGGCCCTGATCCCTTATGGGGGAATCCTGCAGCACCTTAATGAAAAAGAAGCAGTAATGGGAATAAATAACTGCCCTTGCTTATTAGCCATGCCAAGATGATTGTTTGAATTCCTAGCTCTTTAATAAATCCTGAGTTCCAGCTCTAAGGCCTGTTATCTATGTGGTGGTGTTACTGCCTGGTTTTGAGGTCTGTGGGTGAAAAAATAAGCTTGAAAGGAAGAGAAGCATACTGGCAATTTGAGTCTATTTTATTTTTTCAGTAGAGAGGATAATCGAATGTCTAATAATACATGGCAATAATGCTGATGTTACCTGTCTACAGCTGAGCTGTCTCTATGCAGGACTCCCTTCCTTCTTTGGCATTCAGAGGAACAGAACACCACAGGCTATGTGATCCTAAGGCTGCTTAGTAAATTGATGACGACTTCTTTCCATTTCAATTCCCAGATTGAAAGAAACTCGATCTAAAGTGTTTAGCACAGGACCAAAGACCAGATGCAAGCGAGTTCCAGTCCTGATGTAGTAACATCCTCTTAGGCAAGTCACTTAATCTTTGCATTTTGAAGCTTTGAATTTTGTTATGTGAAATAATTATAAAGACATTATGGTGTTAACCTGAGCCACATCAGTGGTGGGAGAACCATTTAGATGTTCTTTGTGAAGGATGGTGAAGAGGAAGAGTGCTTGGCAAGAAGCGTCACTAGAGATACATCTGAGCAGCCAAATTCAGATACCGAACATAACGGGCGTCCCTAAAGATGAATCAGTGCTGGGATTTAGGGTTCAATATGACCTCAATTTAGCTTTTTTTATTCAGAGAACCAAGCAGTTGACCTGTTTTGTTAGAGATTTGGGTTTTCTTATTCTTCCATAATTTTCACATGCCCAAGGTCAATTGCTTTTTCCTATCCATCAGCAGAAAAGGTCATTGTCATTAGGAGACAAATAATGCAAATTGGATGCATCAAATTTGCATATTCAAATATGCAAATGAACACACTTCTCATTTTTCTTCCCGAGTACTGACCTCTGAGTCAAGTGGAATTTATTCCACTCTAAGCTGAAAGTGAACTTCTATACAATAAAGATGATTGGGTGTCACAGGGCATCCGACATATTTTATCTAACTGTGATTCCAGATATTTGATGGCAGACAGAAAGCCTGTGGCTGGATTTCACAAGAATGAAAAATTAGGAGCCTGCCTAGATTCCAGCGTTTGTGTAGAAACAGAGGTGATTAAGTGAAATTATTAGACCTGTTCAAGGCCAACATCAAAAATTGTTTTAAAGACCAGTGTGTAAGATTGATGTTATCAACAGCCCCCTGATGCAGACTGGGAATGTAGCCATGGAACAATCCCAACCTCCAGCAATAAGGAAACAGATTCAAGGTCACTTGCAAGCTGAGATGCTTTAAATAGCACATTTCAATGCTTGCTTACATTCTGGACTGACCATAGGTTCTTGTAGTACCAAGGATTGTCCTTTTATTAGGTAATCACTATGAGTGATTGTCAGATGAGAAAAATCTTGCCATCATTATCTATGATGGACAATAGACTATTATTCTGCAATAGAATTTAAAAACATTGTCACATTTTGTTCTTCAGTAACTAGGTTGAATAAGGGTGTGATCCAGTATTGCTCTCCAGTTCCTTCAAAAATAATTACGCACTAAAACTTCTAATACATCAAAAATTTAATTACATTAAAAGTGCTTACTAATGTTTTGTTATTACTCTGTTTAATCTTGGCAACTGTGTGCCATCGATTAATTTATTTCAGTAAAAACTATAGGTCACATTGTGAAGTTCTTATTATATTTCTATGTAGTCTAAACTCCCATTTTTTTTCTGAGTGTAGCTTCAGTGAACATGTACATGGTACATGGCTTTGTGCATGCACTGATGCATCGAACAGAGGAAGATAACTAAAATAAAGCTTTACTTTTTATATATTTCAGATTTTTATATAAACATTTTTTTTCAGTTTAGAATACTTAAACTTCCTAGTTCTTGCATTTAATTCAAGCAGCCATTTAAATATGTCCTCCGTCAAAATTAAGAGTTTATTTGGGGCACAGGTTTCAGTGCTCTTCTTAAGTAAAAAATATAAACTGTGTAATAAAATGGTAAACTGAAGAGAGACAGCCAACAGTTATCAAACTATATTTTTCTTTCTTTTGTATACATCGTCACAAGTACTGATATGATAGGATGCTGTAAGCTGCTGCTTATTTATAAAGGTAAAAATATAATTTTCAGAAAAGTCAATGACAATGGTTTTGTAAAAAAAAAAAACAAAAAACAACAACCCAAAAAAGTAATACCAATACCTTGATTCATATTAACCCAGCATACAAATGATATATTTTGGGTCTTGTACAGATATTCTATAGAGGATACTATGCAACGCTGTCTTCTGCACCAGCTTATTTTAATACTATTACAGGGTAACTGTAATTCAGAAAACTTTAAATATAAAAAAAAATAATCCCGCACATAGAAATTGTTATATGGATGCACAGACACACATTACGTGTAAGTATGCATGCAGTATATGCATTCATGTAATGATTTGAAACTGGACACTGTAAATTCTCTTGTGTAATGTAGTCAACTTGTCCTGCTGATATTGTGTGTAAGTATTTCTTATTCCATAACACAGGGCGGGAAGAACTATCTGAAAATTATTGTCTTGACTCATGAATCCCTTATGAGGATTCACGCATGTGCAGAGCACAAGAACAATGTAGTTTCTCACATTTTCTATTACTCTCGGTACTAAAAATGGCTTTGGCCAGCCTGAAGAATGTGTTTGTGCTTTCTCTGAGTGTACAGCAGAGCTCTCTGCAACAGTGAGGGGCTGGAATAGCTCCCTCTTCTCAGTTATTTTATTCCTTTTGCTGTTTGGACACAGAATAAATTGGCTCAGAGAATTAACTTTAATTATTTTGTAAAATTTTTGCTAGGTTATTTTCCCCAGGGCTGTCCAGCCATTGCTGTGTCCATATTGCTGAAGGGGTAGTGGGGACACAATGAACACCAGCAAAGCTGGACAGGATCAGTGCTACAGCCCAAGAGGTACTTGCTTGGGTACTTTTACAAAGTGCTGAAACAAAATCCTCAGCTGGGTTTTTCAGAAGCTCTATGGAGATTATTAGCCTGCAGTAATATAAAAAGCTTGGAGTTGTACAATGTCTGCTGCAGGATTACTTCTGCCAAATTATGTCATAAATTTTATACCGCGAACAGACAAAACAGTTTTTGATTCAGTTATTCTGTAAGGGTCTTTAGGCCACAGAGAAGGAATTTGAGGCTTCCTTCAGAGCTCTTTGACAGGAAAGCTGACATTCCCTCGAACCTGTCATGACTCAAGGTATGGCCAGAGACTATGAAGGGTAGAAGGATGTCCCAGCAGATCAGTAAGATGCGAATCAGTGGTGGGGATGTATGACAGAGGAAGGGAAGGAGCATGGCTGGCATTTCAGCCAGTTACAGAATTGTATCTCACTAAGGTACTGCGAGCGTTTTGCTGTGGTGCGTGGAGTGGAGAGAACTACAATGGAAAATCCACAGATATGCCATAGCATGTAGTGTTAGTTAGGGCAACAGAAATGCTCAGTAATGATTTCCCTCACAGGTCTGCTGGCAGCCCGCTTGCGTTCATGACTAAATGACAGTTTGGTAACAAGAGCTGAGTGTGGAGAAGACCCATCTGAAAGACCTCACTTGTTTTCTGTCTTTGTTGATGATATTCAGGTGTTAAAACACAATGAGATGGCAAATAGTTCTGAAATTATATTCTAATTACGCTAATTCTGGGAGCATGGGACCATAAATAGACCAAAGCATGCTGTGGGCTAGGGTTTAAAAAAGGCACTAATGGCAGATCATTGTAGGCCCAGAGTAATGGCACTTGGATAATCCCACAGTGATCACAGGACAGAGTGCTGTATAGGGAGGTGGGCTGTCAGGGCTACAGAAACGTTGTTCAGCACGGACATGACTACATAAATAGTAAAACTCTTGTCATAGGCTGTGCAGCACTTCCAGCACTTCCAGTACTTCAGTGAAGATGACGTCCTATGCAATACTTCACCAGCGACTACAGAGTTATTTCTATGGTTTGTTGGTTTCACTGTTCAGGATGAAGTGACTCCTTTGTATCAAGGTTTCCCAGGTGTGCCTTACAGTGACTTTGAATGTCAGCTTTTAATGTGTGTTTAGCTTTTGGCAAATTAGCCAACAATATGAAAAATATTGTTTCTGTAAAAGCAAATAAGTTTTGAGGTATCAACACATAAAATGCAAACCAATATGAATGCATCCTATGAAACCTTGTTAACTTTGTACTATGCCTACAGTTTAACTAAGTGATTACTCACAGAATGACATGATTTAGAAACAAAAGACCATCTGGCTCAAGCAGATGACAACTTTGTGACCTTATCAGTATTAAAAAAACCCCAGCTAGATTCTGCAAGTTTATCAGTAACCAGTTTGTAGGGAATATACTTCAAAGAAGAAAGAATGAATGAATGAACGATGTACCTGCTTTTACACTGAAGAAACTCCTTGTTTCTCTGCTTCTCTGAAAACTGCAACCTTCTCTCTTCCCATGTATGATAGAGAGCCAGCGTACTGTGATAAGCTAAGCTCATAAGCAGCTCTGAACTTGTCACATGATGGACCATATGGTGCTCTATGCTTTTTTTCTCTATATGGTAGGACCAGAATTTCAGGAAAGCCTCGCTACAACAGCTGTATCAGGGTGGAACTTGTGGAAAATAGGAGGGATTGGCTGGAGATAATAAAGCTGAAGGACACCTAAATCAAGGCCAAAAGTGTGATTATCTCCTTGGGCCAGGGAGAAGATGCACTCCTATGTCATGAGGTAGTAACTACCAGTTGAGCCAAGCATCGTGACATGTTTGATGAGAAAATAATCACTGGCCATTAACATACACTGATGAAGAAGAAAGGATGAAGATTGACACTTTCAGCCTTCTGTGGATAAGGTTGAGAGTTGTCCTACTATCAGCCATTAATGACATGTAGGAGAGCAGGCTGCACCTGGTCAGACAAAGAAGAAATCTTGTTCAGTTCAACATGTTCAAGATACAACTTGAGAGCTGGTAATGTAGGCAGACCTTCCCCTCTGCTGCTCCTCTCACATGCCTTTCCTATGGGTAGGATTCAGCCAACGGTGGGAGGGCTTGGGATGACTTCATCCAGGCCATGGGTGAGATTTACTGAGGTAATGGCAAACAGACAGGACAGGGAGTAGTGTCAATGTCACAAAGAACTTTTGACTCTGCTTGTGCACTTCTGGAGCATAGAAAGGCCTGAGACAGAGTAAGATGATCTCATATCTGAGATGGCATATACACCACCAGAGGGAATTGACAGGGTTTGTCATGTTCCTCATTTAGAATTACAGTACCTATAGGATGTATGCACTTTCCCACAGGGTTGCCCACATCTCCAGGTTAACTTTAGAATCCTGGTGGGTACTAAGCCCAGTCAGAGGTAGATCACAGCCCTGAAGGCTTCTGCAACACCCCCATACCCGGAATAATTCCTGCTCCTAGCATCTTCAGTGGGGACCAGGCAGGGTAGAGGGTTTTCTTAGTTGAATGTGTCTAACCACTGCCATCTAACCAGAGGTCAGTGGTAGATGTGGCATAGGTGGAGGTTCCTGGTGGAGCTGGTCAGACACCTAGTGGGACCTTCAGGGCTCTGACAGCTTGCCCCTGGGAACAAGCTAAGTACAGTCTCTGCTTATACTTAGTCTGAATGTACATTGAGAGGTTCCAGGTGTCCCAAGGAACACAGGAAGATACAATCATATCCTTCAGTGTCTGATAAGTGTCTACCTAGTCTGAGCTAGCATTAGGGCTGACCTTTTGAGGTATTTTCTCTCCTGTTTTTTTTAGTCTTCTTTTTAAGTGTAGCCTGGTGTTCAAGGCACAGCCCTTAGCAAACAGCTTCTCTATGCAAGTCAGGATAGGTGGAAGTGAAGAAAGTGGATGACAGATGAGAAGTGTGTGGACAGCAGTCCCTAGACAAACCTTGCATTTAGAGGGTTTGCAGGACAGCTGCATGCTTTGCTGTGTTTTGTGTAAATGGACCCTTCCTCTTGCCCAGGCCAAGGGCTATGGCTCAACAAAATTGAAAAAAAAAAAAGCCTAAACAGGAGCAGTGTGATAGTGACTTTCAAAGGGGTGCCTTATGGAACAGGATGAAGCTGTGTCAGGGGAAGTTCAGGATAGACATTAGGAAAAGGTTCTTCACAGGGGAGATGGTTGGTCACTGGAACAGGCTCCCCACAGAAGTGAAGCCAAGTCCCCAACCCTGTCCAAGCTCAAGGAACATCTGGATGATGTTTGGTCATATGGTTTAGTTTTAGGTAGTCCTGTGAGAGGCAAGGAGTTGGATTCAGTGATCCTTATAGGTCCCTTCCAACTTGAGATATTCTATGAAGAATCACAGAATGTGACACACCCCACATATAATATGGTCAAATATCATCTATGTGTCTTGTAGCACAGACTTGCATGGAACATTCAGCATGGGGTATCTCTGCATCTGCAGTCACTGGCAGGGTGGGTATAATTTCAATCTAATGTATTGCTTACAGGACCTAAAATTAGGGAGATTAAAATATTTTTTGGAAAGTTGGATGAATCACAACCTATGCCTTGTGCTATCCTCCCACTTTCAACAGAGTATGAAATCTCTGGAGTCCTCCATTCAAATTCTCATAGATACCCAAATGTTTAAAGACACTAGGGATGGCTTTTGCTTTTATGTGAGGGCCAAAGGACTATATATCATCCCAGGGTTTGAGGTTCCTGCCATATTTTTGTTCCTTGGAGGTGCAATTACGGTAATGTAATATCTACTTGAGAAAGGAAGTTAAATTTGCAAGAACAAATTAGCTAATTTTACATTACTGGCATGATTCTTGTTAAAAGGTCTGCTAGATTTGCGTCCAGTTCCTGAAAATAATCTTATGTTATAAAATAATGTGTTCTCATGATGTCAGCATTTTCTGATAGACCACTGGTGAAATGAATGAATGAATGAATGAATGCTATGTATCCTGTGGATCAAATACTGGTCATTGGAGCTCTACTTACAGTGTAGCCTCTGATGGGATAACTGCATGAAGTTCTCCTGGTCAGAAGATCAGACTTGACAGTCGTAGTGGCCCTTTTTGGCCTTCCAGCCTCTGATGCCAGCAATAAGCTTATACAGCAAAAAAGAAACTTTAGCATAGCAACTGGCAGGTATTGTAAAAGTGATGTATATATATATGTATATATGATGTATATATATGTATATAGTGATGTATAAATTTATGTATATGACTGTTGGATGAAGAAACATCTGCTGAAATTTATTTGCAATGTCCTTGAACAACATTGAATTCTCCAGATGAGGTGGTGCCTGTGAAGCAAACCTATTAGTTTTGCTAATGAGACAGAGGAGGAAGATAAAGATTTAAAAAATGGTTGGCATCATATTTTATTAGTCACCCAATATAATTATTGACAGGGATCAAGGATGTTAAGTTCCAGAAAAAGACTACTTATCTTAACACTCCTGAGATGCATTAAACACATTTGAATTTAATTAGAAAGGAGTATCTATGATTTAAGAAGAAATCTTGTACCTATTAATTTTAGAAATTAAGATGATTTATTTCCTTTAAAATTTCTAACATTTTGGATAAAAGTCCTTCATAAAAGGTGCATGGCTTACTTTCAAAGACTAAATTTATACAATGTGATTTTGTCAAACAGACTGAAAAGTGGTTGTAGATTCATACTGGATAGATTTTTGAAATGTCTTATGCGTGGTATTTAAAAGTACAGTCATCTTAGTCATGATGAGTCACTTAATGAATTTAAGAGAGAAAAAATAAAATGTTTTAACTAATACCAAAAATGTCTTTTTATAGCTTAAAGATTTGGCAGTGCAACCTATCTTCTCCAAAAGTTGTAAAATTTCACTTCTCAAAACTATGTAACTAACAAAAGATAACTTGAGGGTAGTTCAGAATGAGCACAGAAGTTCCAGCAGATTAATGGTTTCTTTTTGCTGTTGTTGTTGCTAAGAACAATGAGTACAGCCATGTTAAATAGTCAGGAACTGGTAATATGGGTTGATGCTTGCATTTTCATCAGTTATATTACAGCTAATGCATGGTCACATGTTTTAAAATCAATAGTAAATTGGCAGACTAGGATGTCTAATGAAAGGCGTTGAATGGCCCACAAATCAAAGGAGAATATTCAAAAAGGACAGAGAAGCAATGAAAGGTAAACAATCAGCAGAACTTGCAGAGCAAGCACAGACATAGTCATTCATGGGTGAGACTCTATAGCCTGTGCATGTTGTGTAGATGTAATGCTATAGTTCTTTCTACACAGCAAACCAAAGTGGAACAGAGGCTGAAGTCATGTTAAATGGTAGTATGGAAGCACTTCAAGAATGGAAAATAAACACAGACTGAAGAGAAAGCCCAGGAGTGAAGAAAGCATCTATTCTGTAAGAACAGAAAAGTTATTTCTGACACTGGTTTCAGGGACATGCTGGTGCTATTATTTAACCAGTGGTAAAACATCACTGAAGCTTCTAATGATTATTTGTCAACACAAAAAATATTGGCTTCACTGTCAACTCTTTTGGATCCCATTATGACGTTGCCATGGAACCAACCCATGACACTGGCAAACCCATATTCCATATGGACAAACATAACACTCGCAAACAGTAAAATAAGTAATATATGTATTAATATGTCAGAAAGTTCCCAAAGATGAGAAAAATTATAAGAACAATTAATTTTGATAAAACAACAGAAACATTGGAAATGTCTTTTTTGGTTTTAATATATGTATTTATTCTGCTAGACAAATCGCTGCTAATACTACTTTCAGATGATACAAAAAGTTGCTAAATACTGGAAATCGAGTGGTAAATTACAAAGATGAGCTAATTATTCAAAGCAATCCAAAATGCTACCAAAAATAAAGTATGAATAGAAACAAAATGCCAGTCAGTAATCAAATTGAATCCTGATCCAAGACTGACTGATCCTGCTTTCTCAAGTTATAATGCAATTCTTGCTATGCTTTAGTTTCCCAAATATAAGCCATTGAAATGACCACCCAATAAATAATGTATATAATTACGATAGCATAACATTTCTTTTATTCCATAATCACATTATTTTAACTTTGCAGTTTTTCTTTTAGTCTTCAGTAGTTGGATTTTGAGTAGGTAAAGTGCTGGGTGTCCTCTGTGGCATGTGTTTACCCTAAGTTCTCTTTAAAATGGCCACATACTAAATTGGGCTTCAGGCTTCAATGTGGCCAATTCCTAAGCAGTATCTTGAATGAAATCACCTAAGTAGTCATAATAACTGAAGAGTAACTTCCTATTTTCTGTTTAGTCCAAGCTGAACTTGGCCAAATGATGATTTGAAAGGAAGGAATCACCTATTCAAGTGCTGCTAAATAAATATAGACTTGAAGGCATGAAGCCAATTTCACATTTACAGTTAAAGAGTGATCTAAAATCCATTGACTGTGGGATTCCAACTTCAGCAGCTTCAGTTATAGCCAACTGAACTAATTTTATTAGCTTGAATATCCCAGTATTTATTTTTCCTAGGGAATGTTAGAGTTAACCCAGTGCACATAAAACCCCTTCTTGGGGATTTGGGATAGTAGATACTTACTGGGTTATCCTGAAGCTTAAAATTTGTTCTTTTAAAACTAGGCTGAAAATGAGTAAACTGAGCAAAATCTATTAAATCCTCTTAACTTTTATGCTAAGGGGCTAGGCACCATTAAATGTAAGTTAAATAGAAGTCTGTTTTTCCTTAATCCCTTTGTATGTGTTTATCTGTACATTACAATCTCGAGAAAATGTTTTATTTACACCAAAATCATGAATAGCTTGTACCTAAATCAAGCTCCTGGGGTTACTGAGGAAGTCCTATGTAGTGCTGGAGGGACTGTCCTCAGCAATGTCTTTGCTTTGTCTGAAGCATGGATGAAAAACATATGGAGGTCATTTAACCACTCTCTGGTGCAAGGCACCCAAGGCTTAATTTTTGATCTTTTCTTTCGCTATGTTTCAGATTTCTACTTTTGTACTCCCATCAAAAATCAATGGATTAGTCACTCAGCCTTTCCATCCGTTTGCAACAGCTTCCTTCTCTAGACTGCATTTCCTTGGATATAAATAAACTTTGCTGTGGTGGTGGCTACCATGACCTTCCTTTGTGATGTAGACACCTCAGAACTGAGCAATAACTTCTGCCCAAGAAAGGACTGAACCTGTTTCCACCGCCCACCCCTTCCCTGTCTTTTTAGCAAATATAAATGTGTATCATGTTCCTGATGATTCATCTGGTAGAAATGGAAGAAAGAACTTGCCAGTCCAGAGTATGAGCCAAATTCTTTTCTGTGTCTTCTCCTGGAGTGTATTTCAAACTCAACAGATTACAAAGAAAACATGCAGTCCAAGTGGAAGTGGAAGGTTCAGTTCTGCTAAATCTTAATTTTATAACAGCTACAAAATTGCAGCTCATTTTGCTTACAACCTTCTATTTCAGAGATGTGTTTAATATGTCTGCACATAAAATTAGAAAAGTATTAAATCCTTGGTGCCTAGATAGAACTCTCAGACCTCCTTAATGAAATAAACTTAGTTTCAAATTCACCGAGCAGTGGGTGAAACATTTCCCTGGTAGCTTGGGAACTAAATCTCACCTCAGGCCTTGATTCCTAACCAGCTGGAAGTAGCTACTGGTATTCACTGGCAGAGATTCCCTAAGAGCTTATGGATTCCCCTGCCTTAAGCTTAGTTCCTTCTCTTGACTCCTAACTATGGCTTTCACTGTCTCTTCTTCCCCAAACTGCTTGGCCCTGCTTGTGGGTCATCCCTGTTGCCTGGATCAACTTGCTGCTTGACGGTGGCCTGAACTCCAACTATGTAACTCCTTTGCCTTGATATTAGCATGCATATTTTAACTTAGTGATTGCTGTCCTAATCTCCGATTGTTCCCATTTTCCCCCTTTAACTGGACCTTCTGGTCTGCCAATTCTTAGATTTGTTTTGTTCTGGCTGAAACGCTTCTGTCTTCATTGCAAATCCAGTGAAAGCCCAAGTGCTGTGTTCTTCACACCCTGGTTATAATACCATTGCACTTGACTGCGTAGGTCTTTTATACATCATGAAAGCTGGGAACCTGTCTGTTCTGTACAGATGTTAAGCATGACACTTGATAAGAGCAAGGTTTGTCTTCAAGTCCACTGGCATAATATCTACAGGCAGCTCTGAGAGAACTGGATTTCCCTGGGACCAGGTTCCTGCATACCCAACAGCTGTCTACTTTTTCCAGCTGTGTTTTTTGTTATAACGAAAGATATTACTTCTATCTACAAACCTCTCTGGACCAACCCCTGAGGGGGGACAGTACTAGACACTGTCACAAGCCAAAGCCTCGGGTAAAGTTCCTCTTGGCAGCTACAGATGCTTTCACCACTTCTAGCATCTGAAAAAGTGATTGAAAGTAAGTGGGACTAGCTGAAGAAAAATAGTGGAGGAGTAATAATATTGTCTGTCAGACACAATCTAGTGCTGTACAGGGAATAGCTGTAAAGTAGGACAGCTTTTCCCAAGAAGCATCTCAAAGACTGCTCCCTGCTCCTTCAGATCCGCTTTTAATGGTCCTCTCCTGTTTCTACAGCCTCAGTGAATACCTAGAAAGTTTCCTTCCTCAAGCCGTGGACTTCAGGAGGAGAGAGTGGGGACATTTCTGACCTCTCATAACTGTGGTGCGATTCTGCCTGCAAATACCTTGTCTGTACCTTCACAAGTATCAAAAGACCAAGGGTGAAACTGTGGCCATAGTGAAGCTTGAAAGAAGTTCTGCATCCATTCAGAACTACCAGAAATACATTAGACAGTCAAAAATTACTTCTTCTAACTCTAATAAATTTTTCACCTTCTGCTTTTAACCAAGAAAAGGGTACAGAGGCTGTGAAGTGAATTTAATCTGAAGGATAATTGGCATGGATATCATGTATGATGTATCAATAGATGTAAATAGGTAGGAAGTGCTGATTCTTATCTTTGAAACTTCCTTGGAGTCATGTTGCATGTTTGGATAGAAGTGTTTGATTTGCTAAGTCACCATCTATAATTTATCGCGTGTTCTAGTTGAATAGGTTTTTTGTGTATATTTAGGCCATTGATCAGAAACAAAGAAAACTGACCATGTGTGTAGAGGGAACAGGGAACAAGAGGGGAGATTGTGCCCTCGCACAACAGCACTTGCCAAAAAACAACGCAGCAATTTGTCAGCAGAAATCACCCAAAGACAAAACACTGCTCCAGACAAGGGAAGCGCAAGTTTTAACTTAAGTTTTAAGTACAGTCTTTCAAATCTGATGCATTTACAGGGAAGAATGAGTTCAAGGAGGATCAACTAGACCAGGACACCCCTCGCCCTGAATTCCACGAGGCCCGCGGCTCTGCTGCTCCCTGACGCTGCTCGCACCCAGCGCCTGGGGGGCATTCGTAGGTAGGACCGGGTGAACCCTGCAGGGTCAGGTGATTCTCTCCCTGGGAAAGAGGGTCCCCGACAGGCCGGGCCCTGCCCTGAAGCCCCTGCCAGCACCTCGGGAGGCTCCTCTCCCTTCCTCCGCTCCCCGTCCCGGGCCTCCCGCTGCGGCCCCGCCTGTGCCCCGCCGCTGTGCAGAGCGGGACCGACTCCCGCCGCTCGCAGGCCCCCAGCCCCGCTCTCCCGGCCACGCCCCTTCGCACCCCACCCCGCTCCCTGGCCACGCCCCCCTGAAATCACGCCCTCTCCGACCGAACTCCCGCCTTCCTTCTGTGCACGCCTCGCCCATTGGTTCGCTCTTCCTTCGCTTACGGCTAAGCCCAGCTCCCTGCCCCTCCCCGCCCCGGGGCGGTTTAGCCACGCCCCCACCTGAGCCCCGCCTCTCCCCGGGCGGTTAGGGGCGGGGCCGTGGTGTGCGGGGGCACGCTGCGTGGTGACGCTGCAGCAGTAACGCAACAGTCGAGGCGGTGCGGCCCGCCCTTCCTCCTCCTTCTTCTCCTCCTCCTCTGTGTCCTGCCGGACGGTGACAGAGCGGCGGAGCCAGCCGCGAGTGCTGCCGCCGGGGCCCCTCTGCCGCCGCCGCCGGGGCCCGGGGGAGCAGCCGGCGCTGCCGCTGGCCATGGTGGCCCGCCTGCCGCCGAGGGGGCAGGAGCAGGCGCGGCGGCGGCGGCCGCCATTGCGCGCGGGGGCCGCGGGACTATGAAGGATGGAAGCGGACGAGGTGACGATCCGCGAGCAGAACTTCCACAGCCAAGTGCGGGAGTACACGGTAGGTGACGTCGCCCCCGCAGCGCCCCGGACCCTCGCGGCCCCTCCGCTGGGCCCCCGCGGCCGGCGGCCGCCCTCTCTCGCAGCTCCCCAGCTGCGCGTTTCCCCCTCCCGCCTGCCTCCCTGACCTGTCATTGCGGTGCCTTGGCGGCCGCGGGACCCCTCCCGCCTTGCCAGACTCTCCGCCGCTCCTCAGCCCCTGTCCCGATCTCTCCGTTGCCTGGCCTTCGCTGCCTTGCCCCCCGCCCCAGCTCCCGTGTGCAGAGCGACTCGGGTGGCCTGTCCCGCGTGGGCATAGCTGTGTCTGCACCTTTCCCTCCGGGTTGGGTGCGAGGGACGCGAGGGCCGGCTGGTTGGGATCCTTACTCTTGAGTTACCGTAACAACGGCTCTTGCCCAGTTGTGGCTTTTCCTGTCCCCGTGCCGTCAGCGAACAGGGCAATGCGGTGTGTACGTGCAGGACACAGGCGTGCCTCGGAGCGCACTGTGCAAGGTGTTCAACACCTCACCCTTCAAACGCAGCCGTGTTACTGTAAGGTATGCGTGGGATTTCCTGTTAGCTCTTAGCATGCTGAGGTCCTCTTGTCTTCTGCTGCACTGTCTGCAGCGGATGTGTGTAATCGTAGTGTTTTCCCAAACCCCTCGTGTCCTCCTCGGTGCTGCTGCAAGCCACCTGCGCTCCAGCTAGAGCAATACAGAGCACATAAGCAGCAGTGCCTGTGCTCTCCAATCTTTCTCAACCTTCTGTAGTCAGGTACAACCCTGCACCTTCCGTGCAGATGGACGGAGCTGTTCTGGTTTTCTCTTTACCTCATAATTGTTTCAGCTCTATTCAGAGCTGCTAGAGGTGTTTCGATGGGTCTTGTCTCTCCTGCTTCAGTTCAAGGAAGGAAATACATGCTGCACATAAGAGATGTGCAGTGTTGTCTTCTGCGCACGTGGTATCCTAACTCAAGTGGATAATTGCATTCTCTGCGCTTACTGCTGTCAAAGAATTGGTTTCTTGAGTTAAAATATTATTTCATAGTTTAACTATTTTTTCGTTGTGTTGGGAGACTATTAAATACTATTGTTAACTCATTTCTGTAGGCCTATGGCTAGGTTATTTGATAAGAGACTTGCTTGGATCCTTGGTGTGTTCATTTATCTTATGCATTTTAGGAATCTGTATGTGAAGACCTTCTTTCTGGTGTAGTATTGCATTAATGGGTTTTCTTTTTCTGAAGAGTGCAAAAAAAGCAACATTAAAACTGTTACTTTAGGACCTTTTCTGTGAGCAAATGTCGTGTGTGTCAGGAGAACGATGAGCTGAGGAGGAGGGCATAGAAAGAAAAATTCTTTTTTTATAAAGAAGTCTTTCAGCATTCTCGCAGTCTTCTTTGTGCTACAAAAGCACAGGTGTGTACACAAGTCATTCATCTCTTCTGGATGCTAGCATCTGGCTTTTCACTAGTGTCTGTTTTTAACATGTGTACTTCTTTGTCTGCTAATTATCTCCTACTTATATCCACCAGAGTCTTGTATGCTACATACAGTGCATTTTTTACCTAGTAGGATGCCAAAATTTTGTTTCAGAAGGAAGGGCTGTGTGCAGCCTCTCCAGGTACTAGTACAAATAGTGAAGGTCTATTAAATTCTTAAAGAACTAGCTCATCTATATTACAGCGACTTCTCTAAAGCTTTTTCAGACCCTCTAGAACAATTAACTCTATTTGCTGTAGTCAGGTAAGAAGTCACCTAAGACATCAGTAACTCATATTTTAGAGGTACAGTGTTTCTGGATTGGACAGGAGAGGCAGAATATTCTTGCTGTTGAAACTGTACTTTGTTCCATAATATTGATGACAAACCATTTTAGTTATTGTTTAATCAGTGGGGATAATAATAGCAGTTTACCTTTTAAATCATGCATTGGTACAGTTGTAGTCTTGTCTTTATGTTGGGAGACCACAGAGTTTTATGAGTGCATAAGCTGCTGCCATCCAAACTGAGTACACAGCCTTCTTGTGGCTCTTGTGTAGCTGCAGAAGCATATTGGAAGTATAATTACACTTGTGGTTAACTTAGAGCATTAATGAAGTACACAGAGTACGTTGTTTATGTGTACATTATGTTAATATCCTAATAATTCCTACTCTTGCTGGTTATGAAGTTACATGGTGAGTATAATTTCTGAAAATATGCAAATAGACAATTGTTGTGTGGGTAGTGGGTATTATCATCAACCCCTTAGCTGGAGGAGGGAACATGTTCCACTTTGACACACGCACAAGACTTTCATTCCAGCTGCAGGTGGGCTGGGGGCAGTGGAGCAGTTAATAGAAGAAGCGGTATTTGTTGTGTAGCATTACAGTGGAGGAAACCTCTGTATGCCTGTAAGACACATTCATGGAATCTGGTAGTTACTGTCTTTGGAGACCTAGTTGTGTAGCACAATCTCTCACTGGAAGCTAAAAGGATACATTCATGAGAGAAGAGAAATAAAAGTAAGTTGATGTAGCTGAAAACTCAAGTTTTTTCCAGTTTTGGAATATCTAGATCCTGCTTTTTGATGGATTCCTAAGGGCACACTAAGCTTAATTTCAGTGTAATGCTTCACTTCTGATTCGTCTATTCTCTGAGCTGGCAAGCTACAAAGTTTTCCATAAAGTTGTTACAGAACAAAAACTAAAGGCTTGTTATCCTTCTGCTGTTGGTGCTTGTCCCTTTTTGTAGGTGTCAGCTTCTGCTTATTCCTCCTTGAAAAGACAAATGTTTCTGACATGTTTATAGATTGAGCAAGGGTAGTAATAGATTTTTTTTTAATAAACCCTTCATCTGATTTTGAGGTGACTGTCTTTGATTTAATGCTTAATTTAACTCTGGCCTGTTCATTCTTGACCTCGTTTGGAGTGTCTGTATAGTACCTGGTGTTTTTTTCTAAGAGGGTGCCTGTAAGAAAATAATTTACCTTGTATTTTGTTGCTTCATGAAGATGATCTTTCACTAATAGGAAGTTAACTCCCTAGTCTAGTTTCAGCATGGCTCTTCAAGTGTAAAACTGGTCTTCTGAGGATCTGTTATTTGGAACACCTACTAAAACCACCCAGACCCTTTTGGACTTGGGTGAACTTTAAAATTCAGATTCAGTAAACATGGAGATTGCAAACCGATGACCCAGTGTGAGAGACATGGCACAGCCATGAGTTTTCTCTAAGCCAATGAGAGTCTTGACTTCAGTAAAGCCAGTGTTTGAACTAAAAGGGTCATCCTTCTGAAAAGCAGCTTTAGTTGGTTACAAAATACAGAAGAGAGTCTTGTGTTCTGTACTTGATCAGCGTTCCATGAAGGAGTTGTAAAGGCCAGACAGTGTTCTGTGCTGATACTGTCTATTATTTTTGAACACTTTAATTAGTTTACTTTTCTTGATTGCTTAAATTAATTTATAGTTTGCGGAGATCTTGCACATCCCTGGAAGATATTTTAGCTTTTAGGGAATTGCTTTTCCCTTGTGTCCTATTATTATGTCTGCTTACACAACATATTTATAAAGTGTTCCATTTTCCGCTGGTATTGTTGTGAACTGTTTATTTCAAATGCAAATCAAGTAAGTGCAATGGTTCAGTCTCTTAGTGTTCCCCTAGGTTTAGCTTTCAGAATATTCTTCTTATATTCTGCAGTATTAGTTTGGATTTTTAAAATTTAGATCTACTTTTGGATGTTATTTTTCCATTAACAAAATGTAGAATTCTGAGTTTGTAAAAATATACACATACCTTTGGCTGTGAGGTTTCCTTGGCAAATAAATACACTGTGCTTGCATTTGTAGTGTGGGGAAAACTGTGGAAGAAAATAATTTAGTGACCCTATCATTAGTTAGAAAGCTTAAGAACAAACATAGTATATTTGCAAATGACATAATTATATTAAACATGCCATGAAAAGAAATCAGTCCTAGTAGAATAAGTTCAAATAGAAAAGTGCTATTATAACTAATTGCTTGCAAGTCCAGGCAGACTTTGAAACTGGAGTAATGTGCAGTTTTATGATTAATGTCAAATGCTTCCAGAGACTAAATATTTTCAGGGGTGTAGGATTCAGATGCTGGCTATTTAGAGAAACTTAGCTTCTCTACTTCATGTGATTTCTTCTACAAGAAGGTGCTTTTTAATTTTTTTTATTATTATTTTTTACCATATCACTTTTAAATATTTTTTGTGTTTTTTTTTTTCTTACAGATGGTATGGTGGTTATTTAGTGTTTGTGTAAATCTGAATCTAAAAATAATTTCTAGCAGTTCAGAAAGGCCTTTTTAGGGACTTGTAGCTGTGTCATATCTTTAATTTTTTGATTGCAACTTTACACTAATATCACTGGCTTTTTCTTCTCTGGCTTCTGTGTCTAGCTGTTGTCCTCCTCTCCTATGCTGGGGTGGAGAGGTGTTGATGGTTATTCTGTATGAACTAGTGCAGTGTGGTTACTGCTGGCATTTGTCCCCTGTGGGGCTGTAAAATAAGAGATGATTTGATCACTGTACTGATGTTGGTAGTATGCTCTTATTCCTGACCAGTTCTGTTTCTTTCAATTTATGCCCCAGACAAGAATTCTAATCTTCACAGACCCCTTTTTATGCCAGAGGTGATGGTATCCAGTAGTGGGCCAGGAAGAAAATGCTGATTAGAAGCATGGGTGCTTTTTAAGGACAAACTTATTGCATAGACATTCAAACAAAAATATTTCTGCATTTGTAAGTTTATCTTTTATTTAATAAAATTAATGAATTTCAGTTTTCTTATCCATACACTGAAAACTCAAGGAGTAATTTATATCTCAAATGTTTCTTGTATCTCAAATAACTTAGCCTACATTACTCAGTATTGTTTAGTTGCTTTAAAAATGTTTTGAAAGAGAACTGTAACTGAATAAAAGAGTATTTGTGGTAGTGGTGTAAGATATGAGGCTGAAAGTTTGCACATTTAATATAATTACATATATAGAATGTTGGCATCATTCTGTCATCTTAAAAATACAGCTTTACTTGTAAACATGGGTGCTGTACTGAACTTTAAGAAGTGATGAGTCATCTTCTGGCTGCTGGTCCTGCAGATCAGCACTGGTGGATCCATCTGGAAGAAATAAGCATCTGCAAATACTTGGCATAGACAAGTGGATAGAGAGATGCTTATTCTCAAAACAGGAACAACTTTTGGAGAATTCCCCTTTTGCTGTTTACATAAAATAAGCATGAGAGGCTGAAGTGTAAAAAGTTGCTGTAAGTTACAGTTCAAAATAATTCCTTTTGCGTACTGGTGTGTTTCTTTGTGGTAGCAGTTGACCAGAAGGGAGACACTTCATGGAAGGTACAGACACCTGTTTAAGAAGACTTAGATTAAGGTGCAAGTTAGATTTGAGAAAATCTAATGCAAAGTGAAAGAACTGACAGCAAACAAAACCAGCTATTTATTACAAGACCATAGACAGGCATATCCATCTTGGGTTTTGTTTGGGTAACTGGTCATGTAGTGGAAGGACTGGATAAGATGCCAGGATGTAGCTGGGAGATCGTAGGGTTGTAATGAGTGTCTCTGTCATCAGTGTGATGTAGAGATGCTGAGTGTGATTGGATTTATAAGCACAAGACAAGAAAAGTGTTTTCAGAGATGTTGAGGGGTGGGTGAAGCAAAGAGCAGAGCAGCAGATAGGGTGGTGGTAATGTTATAGCAGAGAGCATTTCAAGCATGTTGCCCATGAAGTCAGGATAAGGGAGTTCAGTTCTGGTGACACAAATGTAAATTTGGGTTAAGGAAGACTAAAGAAAACACTTTCAATAGAAGCTTACTGCTTTGATTTGAAGGTTTGTTTGCTTTGTTTTTTAACTGCAGTACCTTCTCCTTTCCTGTCTTTCACCCTCCCCTATTGAATCTGGTACTTATCCTTGTTCAGGAGGGCAGCAGTAACTTGTTGAGTCTTAACATCTGTGATACTCTCTACTCTTTCTATGTCCCCCCCTTACCTTGAAAACCACTGAAGCTTTCCTGTAAACATGTACTGTCAAATGACTAGGAACATTGACTTCTTGGTAACATTAATGTGCAAGAATTTACATAACTTAAAAACAGAAGAGACTTTGAAAGTCTTAATTGTAGTTTGTTTTTATGCATATAATAATTAACAGCCTTGGTTGTTGCATCACTCTAAAAGGTAAGCATACAGCTAGATAGAGATGACCTGGAATATGTTACTGCTGTAACCCCTTTATTAGTCGTTCACATGACATGTGAAATTGTGTCATACTTACAGCAGCTTTGATCTGTTGCTCTTTGGGGCCAAATTTACTCTTATGAAGATGGTGACAAAACTGATGTTGATGTTTCATCAGCTTGGTGTCGCGTGTGTATTGCAGTGTTACTGAGCTGTTTCCCACACAGTTTTTTAGTTTCTTGATTAACTGAATATATCAAAGTAGTTTCTAACTCCCATCAGCATGGTTCTAAGAACGAACCCAGAGCTTTGTACTGTCTCAGTATTTGAGCACTTTGATAATAACTTGGCTTTTGAAAATTTTGATTAACTGAAAAATGTTATTCTACAGAGTTTTGTTTCGGTTCCTCTATTTCCGTATCATACGTGGTCTGCACAGCAATAGTATCTGTATAGATGGCATTGAAGTCTGGATATGGCTGAGTTTAATATACAGAGGATAGAAACAGTGTATGTGCTGGGTTTCCTACCCCCATCCTTTACCAGGGCTTGGTCCTACAGTTGTAATTGAAATGTGGTGCTTCACAGTTATACTGTTGATATATGCCTGTTTATGCCTTGGGTATCTTCTCCCCCCCCCCCATTACCTGACTGCTTTATATTTTTAACATATTTAGCCAGTGGGGGAAAAAAAGATGCTGATGAGTTTATGTTGAATTTCACAATAAGTCGTCTAAATTATTTGCCCTGTTTGACTGTGATAACTTACCTCTAGTAAAGCATCAGTGTAACTGGTGAGAGTTGTGAAAACATACAGGAATTGTAGTTTAAATGTGCTTGTGTTTTGGAACTGGTGGTGGTGGGGAAAAAAAGAAATCTACAGTATGTGTGAGAAGAGAAGGAAGAGGATTTTTATGAGTTAGGAGGAGAAAATTTATTAGCTCCATCTAAGATGGCTATGCATCTTGCACTGTAAATTGTTAGCCCAAGAAGCTGTCTTAACAAAAATAGCTTGGCAAGTTTGTATTAATGAGACTTTGGAGATGATTTTTTTAGGAAGGAATTTTTAATGGAATGACACTGAAGTTTTAATATAACCAATTATTCCAGCCTGGCTGTTGAATAATACCTTCCTTCATTGGCAGAATGTTACCATGATCTAGGTTGGTGCTGTTGGTGTTAATTCTAGAGGGTGTTTTGAAATCTTGCACTAATGCTGAAAAGTATTCTTGAATCCGATTTTAATGGCATTGCTGTAGCTAATACAGGTCAAAGAAAAAATGACTTGCAGGCATTTTTTGAGGGGTTTTGAGCGTATTACCGGGTATAGAATATGGTACCCTGAACAAAGATATCTTGAGCCTATTACTGAGGGTTGTGGTGGTATCATAAAATTTTCTTTTCACCCCTTTAACCAGCAACAAAAATGCATTCCCATTAAGTCTATAAAAGGGGAGTAAAAGCTAACATTCATATGTTGATTAGAATTCCTTCATTAGTTTGAAGTAGGATTCCACTGCTGGTGAAGTTAATGTGAAGGTAGCTTTAAGTGAATGACATACGGAATCTACCTTCTGAAGGCCTAGAGAGGCTGTTTCTTATCTTCAGCTGAGCAGTAATTCTAGCACATGGAATATGGTTTTGGGTGTTCCATAGTTTCTGTTACATCGTGGAATTTTTTCTTAGATGAACAAGACTGGGCACCCAGCCTCTGAACCACTTGTGATTTCTTCATCACTTAGGAACCAACAAAAAAAGTGGATTAACTCCTTGCACATGTGTTAAGCCAGAAAGGAGTCCTGAGGGGAGACCATAAATGTGGGGGAAGTCATAGGAGTGTGGAGCTGTGTTAATGAGTAAAATTGCTCTGTAATAATAGGATATATTTGACATTTTCTCATAAGCTTGAATTTAGTGTCGTGCTAAGTCTATGAGGCTGGCTGGATTAGAGTGAATCTAACCACAGAGCACAGAGTTTTTAGGAATAGATAGTCAATATCTCATTTTGAGAAAAATGTTCAAAGCAGATCTTGTTATGAATGACAAGATCAAACTGAAAGCATAGCTAACAATCTCAGTTTTCTGTAGTATGCATCATTTGCTAGAGGTTGACATGTCCAAAACAGGTGGAACACCCTTTTTGCTTTTGAGATGTCAGATAATGGAGTTCTTCAAAATAGACTGAGCTGTAACTCCCGTCTCCTCCTGTATTTTCTTGCTGTTTATTCCAGCCATCCTTTCCACAAGTAAACAAAATTAGTTGCCAAGTGGGACAGTAGGAGGAAGCTTTTTAGTTGCTGTGTGGTATTTTAATACACATTAAAATACTTCAGCAGCGTGAGAGCGGTAAGAGATGGGTGTACAATGTTATGTTTAGTTGTTTGGTATTATAGAAATTAAAACCCAGAAGTGCAACACTACTAATTTTCTAGAGGTAGTAATCACAGTCAGGCAAGACAATGACCGTTCCATTTTCAACTCATAAACATGTTCTTACATTCTACAGGGTAGTGTTACCGAGAGTGTCCTCTGCCCTCTCTTCCCTGTGCTGTTTCTCCTGGTCAGGGAAAAGGACTTACTCTGTAAAGTAACAGCAAGAAGTGGATATGTTCTTTGTTATGTTCTTCATTATGCCTGTAGCCACTTTTTGTGTGTGTGTATCCTTTGCATAGAAATGCTGATGGATGTACTAGAGGTGCCTTTATTGTTTCAGCACTGACTCAGCCAGCTGCTTTATTTCCTTCTATCCCTTATTTAGTTTTTTGGAGTTTCTTGATCGTTCGCTTCGTACACGGCACAGTAAAATGCTGTTCACTTCTGGTCTGGTTTGTGTCTCCAGATTTACTCTCCCTATTCTAGACCCTAGTGGGAGGAGATACCACTTCTCCATTTTGATGCTTTTCAAGTGGAAATGTTGAACCTGTGTTTCATGCTTGGAAGTGTGTTAAATCACAGAACATTGTGAAGGTCTGTGTTCTCTTTCTGCAGAGGAGTTCTGGGGTGGTTCCTGTGGTTCTGTAAGATGTCCAACTTTTCATAGTAGGAGGACGTCCCTGACACAGTTCTACAGGGACTTGTGCTTACACTAATACTTTAAAATGCATTCATCAATGACAAGGAGAAAGGTATAAATTATGAGGTGAAAAAGTTTCTAATGGTGCTAATTTATTCAGGATGGTAGAAAAGAAGGCTGACTGGACTGCAGCCTTCTGCTTGAGGGAGTATCAGCTATGACATCAGACTAGGTTAGCTAAGGCTTGAAAACCTCCAGGGATGGAGATTATACAACCTTGCTGGGCAACTAGTTCCACTGCTTGGCTTTCCTCATGGAGGGGATTTCTTGCCTTCAGACTCATCCTCCCACCATGTACCCCTGTCAAGAGCCCAGCTCTGCCTTCATAATGATATCCTCATAGGTACTGGCAAGCTGCTGTCAGGTCGTTCTGAACTCTTGCTCAGGCTGAACAAGCAGAGGTCCTTTAGCCTGTCTGCACCAGGCAAGTGTTCCAGCCTCCTGACTGACTTGGTGATATTCCTTGGTGCAATTACCAATGTTTTTCCTATACTGGAGGCTCAAAACTGGACACAGCAGCTACACATGACCTGATGAAAGCTGACTGGAGAGAGATAGTTATTTTCCATGATTATTGGCTTTGTTTCTGGTGTTACAGCCTAGGATGCTCTTCGGTGTGTTTGCTGCCAGGGCACACTGACTGTCAGGTATTGAACAATTACTGGACAATGTAGCTGTATACTTTTTATTCCTAGCATAAACTACAGCTCTATTTCCTGCATAAGTTAGGAAGAATATTGTGCTATGTAAATAGAAGCTTTTGATCTTTATGTGAAAATGCAGCTTTTAATGCATGCACACACGAATTACAGTTTCGAAAGGTGGTTCTATCTTGTGTATGGGGGGTGATGGTGGAAAGCTGATCTTGTGCATTTTAAGCATACTCTTTCTTAGCATGAAAATGTAATTTTAGCACTTGTAAGAGAAGGTGGGGCTTTTCCAATCTGAGGGATGACTTTCAGTGCCAAAATCCACATGAACAAGTAAGTGTCAGCTGATCATTAGTAACTGTAAGTGGGTTAAGTACAATGTAATCAGAGTTGGTTCAGACCTTTATTGCTTGTGTGTAATGCTGTAATGTAGACTCTTCAGTGCCAGCCCCTTAGATGCAGATAGTTACAAACTGAAATGCATGCAGTTTATCTCCAGCTCTGTTCTCCCTGGACCTGAGAGCTGTCTGGTACAGATCCAAAAGTATGACTTGGATCATGCTTGGATGACAGATCCAGAAGTATGACTCTGTGGAAGAGCTGGATACAAGATACCTAAGAATGTAGTGCGGCGCATCTCCTGAAGTAGACTCTCCTGGCATATCTAGTGTCTAATCTAAGCAGGAGCATAAAGCACTTCCTTTCCCACATTAAGATCAAGAACTCTAGGGGAAGACAGGCTTCTTTTGCTTGTTCTACCACTAGTTGTATTTAGTCTGTGCAGAGATGTGAATGAGTTACATGCTTGAGGTTTTGAAGACTTCTTAATGTGCCACCTGTTAAAAGGAAGCCCTTGAATGTAGCATAGAACCCATGTGTTTTGTTTCCCCTCCCATCACTAACTGAAGACTTTGAAAATGATTAAAGATTGTTTTGCTTGACTTTTTGTCTATAAGCATATAAAATTCTCAGACTCCTCTTAATTTCCTTTATATTTTTATGTAATTGGTCAAACATGGGTTGAGTGTATTTCCCCTATAATGTGAGAAGATAATGTTGTTGGGTTTAAAGGAGCTTCCCAAGAGTAGTCCATGGCAACAGATCAACAGGTTCATAACTACTTTGCCTCTCTGTAAAGTTGGAATGTATTATGCATTTAAGGAAATAAAATTTAAGATTGGAAGCTTCTAATTTGTTCGATGGTAGTGGTTTGGTGTGGGTTTTAAGCTGACGTGCTCAGGGAATGTCAGAAATCCACAACATCAGTTCTGTGTGTTCTCTGCACAGTATCTTCACTCTCAAGTCAAACCTACGAGAGCTTCATTTGAGCTCCAGTGAAAAACACCTTGCAGAGAACTTGGGCTTATGAGGAATAAAGCTTGTCCTAGATTTGCTGTATTTGCAGCATCCTTATTATGGTAGAGATGGTTGGCATAAACCACTGTCTTTTGGTTGAAAACACGGTTTACAGTATGGTTTGGATTTAACATGGACTCCAATACTGTCACGCATAATTATCTGAAGAAAAGATGGAATTTAAAGCATATAGGCTCTTCTTTCACTGAAAATATCAATGCAGCTTTGTGTGGTGTTCTTTTTGGATTAGTGCCCAATTTCAGTAGTACTAGCTATACTTTTAAGCAAGTGATTAGAAATAAAAGTTGACAGACTATTTAGGGTACTATGAGCATAGGTATATGAATTTGCCCTCTAAGGGTTTTTTAAGGAAGTCAAATTAGGAGTTGTTGAGGAGTGTATTTTCTGAAGTCACATGACTGTTGGTAATACATTTCTTTTGCATGTGCCACGGGCACTATCCAGGGAATGCACTGAAAGGGGGTTCTTAAGCTAGGGTGGTTGTGCCTTGGTAGGAAAGCTGTAAAGTGAGTAAGAAGCTGGCTGTAGTGTAGTGTACATGACAATAGAAGTTGCCTTTTGGGGGGGCATGGGAGAAAGCTGCTATTCAGTTTCCTCAGGTATGAGTATTAAGAGTAATCTTGCCCAATTTAGGTGAAAATGAAGTAAAACATTCTGTTGCTAGCACAACCAGTTCTTCAGGAGATGTAGTCATTACAAAGGAGGGTTAGAACGTGGTGAAGAATGGACCTGATTACCTCCAAATAATGCATGTAGTATGAAATTAAGGTGTGGCTTTTAAAAGGGGGTGAGGTGGAAGATGTGATGAACTTGAACCCTGACTGTAGCTGAGGTGCTGCTCTGCTGGAAGCAGCTGGGGAGGAGGACAGTGGATAATGCTGTTACTAGCGCTATTCTCAGGTGAATGTGTTAAACATTTTCAGTGCAGAAGGAAAGGCTTAGTGCTGTTACATGAAGCCAAATGGCCTTACTTGGAGTACTGCATACAAGCCCAGTTGCTCATAACTGAGAAACATAAACTGAAGCTAAAGCAAGTACAAACAAGGGCTGTATTTTTTTACAGTACAAGAACATCCTGAAACAAAGAGCAGTATAAGGAGTAAGAACCCAGAATTTCAGCATGACAGGGCAGTAGTCTATTTTGCTATCATGAGCAACAAATTCCTTTTCCCCAACTTGCCTGAGTTCCACTCTAAAAATAGTTAGGATGCTGGCTTTTGTTGCTCCCTGTAGAAAGCCATTCAGAACGCATGGTTAGAAACACTTCAGGATCATAGGTTTCACCAAGTACAAGATTGAGACTCAAGTAATATTTCTGAGTTTGCTTACTGACTTGTTTTGGTCAGTATGAAGGAATTCTAATTTATGAATTATCTTTTTAAGATCCTAAGACATTCACTGATTAAAATTTTAATATTTTTTCTTGTGTTAATTTTAAAATTATATGACTTTTCAATAATAAACACCATAAATATTTGATAAAGTATTCAATTCTGTCAGAAGTAGAGGGGTAAATACACCAAGATATATAGTTACACCTTATTGCTGAGTTGCAAAGTAGCTGTTAGCTGAAACTAGAAATACAACGTTTGACAGTTCGTGTTACTAGATAGCTTTAATCTGCTGTGCCCTCAAAATACCTTGTTTATTTCAGTGGTACCTGATAAGTACAGACCCATATTTTCATGGTAACCTTTCTATCACCTATAAACTAAAGGTCCTTTATTTCATTTGAAGATACAAACAAGATTGCAGTAATTTTTATTATCTCAAGCTCATTTTTTGTTTAATGTTAACTACATCTTTCTTTTACACAGAGGCAGTGTTATTTGGATCTTACAGATTTTTAAAGAATGTTACTGACTCTGTATATATGATGCCCAATTTTAGTCATCAACTTTTGAAAAGCAGGTAGCTCTATCTGTAGCCTTGGTCTAGCTTTCACAGGATCTAGAAACTTAGCAAAGGACACTTTCAGCATGGGCATTGCATTTTCTGATACTGGGAGGACAAGCTGTGTCAGTACTCTGAAAACCCAAGGCTATTCTCAGTTTCTTTTTGTTCTTTCTGATTCAAGAATTTACCAGCATTTTTTATTAAATCTTAATAGAAGTATTTATTTGAAAATCTTATTAATATTATTTAATTCTTCAAACAACTCTATCAAAACACTCTCCTCTTTGAAGCATCCTCTGGAAAGTTGGAGTGGTGAACTCTATTCAGATTAAATATTTGAATTCAGAAACCTGGTTTTGAGATCTAATTATCAGCATTTGTATTTCAGGTATGGCCACTGTGTGTTGCCTGCACAGAGAATGGGCTCCATTGTCACCTTCAGACCTTTGGCACTGTAATGCTTCTATGTGACAGGAGCAAATAATTTGGGTTGGAAGGGACCTTTAAAGGTCGTCCAGTCCAACCCCCTTGCAGTGAGCATGGACATCTTTAGATCAGGTTGTTCAGAATCCCTTGTCTAAGCTGACCTGGAATGTTTCCAGGGTGGCATCTGCCACCTCTTCGGGCAACCTGGGCCAGTGTTTCACCTCACTAAAAAATTTCTTCATTATGTCTAGTCTAACTCTCCCCTCTTTTAGTTAAAAAGTGTTACCCCTTGTCATACTGCAACAGGCCCTGCTAAAAAAAGATTGTCCTCATCTTTCTTACAGGCCCCCTTTAAGTACTGAAAGGTCACAATAAGGTCTTTCTGGACCCTTCTCTTCTCCAGGCTGAACAACCCCAACTCTCTCAACCTTTTTTTCATAGCAGAGGTGTTCCAGCCTTCTGATCATTTTTGTGGCATTCCTCTGGGCCTAATCTATCAGGTCCATGTCTTTCTTGTTGAGAGCATAGCAGCAGAATCACCTCCCTCCACTTTTTGATGCAGCCCAGGATATGGTTGGCGTTCTGGGCTGCGAGTGCACATTGCTGGCTCATGTTCAGCTTTTCATCCACCAGTATCCCCGAGTCTTTCTCAGCAGAGTTGTTCTTCATCCCCCATCCTGTATTGATATTGAGGATTGCCTCAACCCAGGTGCAGGACCTTGCACTTGGCCTTGTTGAATCTCATGAGGCTTACATGGGTCCACTTCTCAAGCTTGTCGAGGTCTTTCTGGATGGCATCCTGTCCCTCAGACGTGTCAACTGCACTGCTCAGCTTGGTGTCATTTGCAAACTTGCTGAAGGTGCACTTGATCCCACTGTGTCATTGATGAAGATCTTAAACAGCACTGGTGCCAGAATGTCCCCGAGGGACACCATGTGTCACTGATCTCCATCTGGGCATTGAGCTATTGACCATTACCTGCTGGATGTGACCATCCAATCAATTCCTCATCCACCAAATAGTCCACCCATCAAATCCATATCTCTCCCAAGTTAGTAGGATGTTGTGGGGGAACCGTGTCTAAGGTGTTAAGAGAAGTCCAGATAGATGACCTCCACTGCACTTCCCTTGTCCACTGATGCCATCACTCCCATCACAGAAGGCCACTAGGTTGGTCAGGCAGGACTTGCCCTTGGTGAAGCCATGCTGGCTGGCTGGAATCACTGCCCTGTCCTCCGTGTGCCTTAGCACGTTTCTTGTTTCCCCCAGAAGCTTGGAGGTTTAAAAGTGTCTTGATGTTCTATTCCTTTACTCCCAAGATTTCCAACATACTTTTAGGTGTTTTGGTCTTACCTTTATTGTATTGAAATTTTTGTTCTAAGTCTGACAAACAATTTGATGAGAGTCCTGCTGGGCTTGAGGTACATCTGATCTGAATAAACTACCTACCTTATGAGGAGGGAAATTGGGCCCTTGGCTTCTGACTGCAAGGAAACATCAATTTTGGATAACTCGTGCATGGACATCCACTGTAGGCAGATAAGTCTCGTGTGGATTGTCATAGAGATTTTTTTTTTCATTCAAGACATGGTGGAAATAGTAAATATAACTGCTATCTTCTTTACACATATGTTGGTAATTTACTTCAAAATAGATCCTCAAGAGCCTGTCTTATAAAATATGATTACACTTGGGTTACATCTGAGGTTTCATATGATGGGGACACTAAGTGTAATAACTCAAGTGGATTCAAACCTCAAAAACCAGCTCACACCACCTACCCTTCCCCCAAACAAGAAATCACACTAAATGTTAATTTTATATTAATACTAATTAATTTGAGTAAAACTTGCAGGCCATATAATTGATGCACTATCTGTTACTCTAAACTGTTCTTACTGGTTTAACTCTTATGATATAAACCAAGTGTTTACATTTAGAATGCACTTTTGTTGATATGACTTCAATTTTAAGTTGTTGATAGTGAATTTTATGTTTATTCTTATCATAATCCAGTATATTTTTCACAGCCTAATAATTGTAATGTGGTGTTTGCGTTTTATTTTTCAGATCTGTTTTCTCCTGTTTGCTGTTCTCTACATAGTTTCCTACTTCATCATCACAAGATACAAAAGGAAAGCAGGTAAGCATAGACTTCTTAATATATAAAAAAAAAAAATTGTTTTTCAAGTGAATAAGTGATGGTTTTCCTCTCTGCCTCCACAAGGAAAGGAGAAGAATTAGATTTCTGACCAGAAGAGTTTCTCAGTCTGCTGGGCTGTGGTATCTTGGTCTGACCTGTATAAGCTGCTCTCTTGCCCTCTGTCTGCTCCCTTTGTCCCTGATGCATTGGTTGTTATCACCTCCCTCATGCCCACTCTGGCACTTCTCAGACCCTTCAGCATGCCTGCTAAGATCACTAACCAAGGGAGGGAGTGCACTGAAGCATCTCAGAAAAGGATGAGAGCGTGCTGTAGCTGGCTGTTACGGAACTGCTGTGGACAGCCCCAATCAGTTCTGTTGCAGCCTAAATTTCAACTGTTTTGAGAGCTGAGAAAAGAGACAGTTTCAACTGGATGCTTCTGCCTCCCTTGCCTTTAGATCCTGTTGTTCTCCTTTAGTGTTGGCTTTTTCAGAATAAGTATCTTCAGGCTGTGTTTTGGCACCAACATCAAGTTCAGAGCTTAAGCTGGTGAAATGAAAAGGTTGCCAGTGGTACTGAAGGGAAGTAGCAGGTTTCTTCTAAAAATCCTGCTTTGCTCAGTACAGTTATTTCAGTGTTCTTAACTTGTTACCTATGACCTCACCATTGAAGTCTTATGAAGCCTTATTCTGTGAGATAATAGTGTTTTGTGGGTTTTTTGTTTGTTTTGTTTGTGGTTTTTCTTTCTTTAGAAACACTGTCTGAAAGTAGTCTGTAGGAACCCCTGTCATTTTCTTCTCTTTCTTTTAAAGACAAATAACGTAAAAATCTGTGTAAAATGGCAGGATCTTTGACCCTTACAGCTATCTGGGATGTTGGTGCTTGGTACTACTCGGTCAGACATGCTGGAGAACCATTCTTATGTATGATGATTTTGGCATTTTGAATGTTAATGGAAACCATTTATTGAGCTATAGTGACCTGTGTTATGCTAGAGCTACTTTCATAAACACAGGAAGTAGTTAAACAAGTAAGACAGATGGTATCTTCTGATCCTGATACTATTTTGGATGCTACAAAGCTGCTACCTTTTGGAGATAGAGAAGAGCAGGGAGGGGGAACTGGTTTGGCAAACACTATTGGACATAAAACTTTTATTAACTTTTTGGCAGTTGATCTCATCAGCAAGTGAGAGGAGCTGCTCTGCAGCTGTCTGACTTTATGGAAGCTTTGTGAGCATTTAGTTAGGCAAATTTTGTGGACTGCTAGGATCTTCCTAATGAGACATGTGTGAACTGTTGATACAACTGGAGTTCTTTCAGGACAAATTGTTTACTGTTTCTACAATGAGCTCTTTAGCCAAAATGATTCATAAGAGACCTTGACTTAGTCTCTCATATCATGAAATTCCCATCAAAAAACAAGAAGCAATAACCTGATGTACTTTCACAGAAGAATTTCAAAATAGTATGATGTTAGTTTAAATATACATGTTTATTTCAAGTGTGTGCTGGCTTCAATTTTAGATTTTAAAATAAATTTGAGTTACCTCTCTTGGAAAACCTGGGAGACTTAAAAGACAAAAGCTGACTCAAAATTATTTCAAATATAGAAATACATAGATTTGTGTACAGATGTGTGTGGAGAAGGTTATTAAGAATAAATAAAGGCTATATTAATAATTGATCTCTGAGTTCAATGTTAATAATATTTCAAAAAGTTGGTATATTAATTGAGGAATAAGGGGGGGTGGGGTGGGAAGGGTCTAAAATGTGAAATACCAGATGGGAAACCATGGCATCTTAAATCCAAAACAAGCAACAAGATCAACTTCCCCAAAAGGAAAGCAATTGAGTGGTCATTACTACTGTTCTGGGTATGCTTTCTTGTTTTAAAAGTACATTACTACTGAAAATGAAACATCTGTTTAGGGATTTATAGTAGTACTTAATGTGGACCCTAAGACTTTCCTATAGCTTGCCTGCTTTCCTTGGTTTCAGAGATGCCCAAAGGGACAGTTCCTATCAGCAGCTGTGGCAGCAGCAGTCTGAAAGCCTGTTTAGTGATAGAGCCCTCTGGAAGGTGTTTCCCAGAAGTTTTGATCTGCATATTTAAGTAAAGTTAAATAACTTCGTAGCTACATTGTTTGAAAAGAGGTTATGATTAGGAAAAGAAAACAAACAAAACCCCCCAAAACCAACAAACCAAATCAAAAGTATTCACTTTTTTGTAGGAACATTCTTAAAATAGTGATGCTAATAAATGTTTTCAGTAATTCTAAAATTTAATTATACATGAAAATTATTCCTATTTATAAACATTTTAGCCTTAAGGAAGATGACTAAGTCTGGAATATAACTTGCTGTGATTTAATTTTCAGATGAGCAAGAGGATGAAGATGCCATCGTTAACAGAATATCGTATGTATAGCTCTCTGTGGGGCTTTTTATTCCTGGCTATATCATTACAATAGGAATCTTCTGTGCTTCCAGATACATAACAGTCCATTTTAAATGTGACAGCAAGTAGATTGCTAGAGAGCAGAGGAAAAAGATTTGATCTAGTGACACTTTGTATCATGAAAGGCATGACAAGAGGCAAGGCAGTTTGGTCTAGGGCTTTTCCCACCTGTAGTTTTCCTGGTAGGCATGAAGTTGGCCAGAACATTGCATGAGGACCTGATGGAATTCATTGCAAGCCCTCACCTAAGTTTAGGTCTCTAAAGTGTAGGTGTGTATATGGGAGGTGGATGTTTTAAGCTCCCACTGCAGTCAGTGGAAGTCCAGGACCTCCTGCCTCCCTTGGCAGGAGAGTTAACTCACCCTGAAGTAGACATCTGTATTTGATCATCCTAAAAAAGCATAACAAATGGAAGACAGGCACTTGCCAGACCTGCTGGTGTGCCAGCAACTCTGTCCTCTTCCAACTGTTCCTTTCTAAAGCTAGATATTAATCTCTCAGATTTAAATATGTCTGAAGATTTACCAAACATCTGTGAGCTGTCGCTGCTCTCTCAGTTACGTGATTTACTAAACTGTGTGGACTTGCCACTCGCTTATGATGATGTTCTTAGCTCTTCCATGGTGGTACTGTCATCCTCTTGGAAGGAGAGCTCATTGAGAGTTTTATTGATTTGTCTTGTACCCTGGGAAGGTGCTGAGTACATTGCAAGCTGTTCAGTTTTAGCTGTGCATTTGGGGCAAGCTTGAAAGATGTATGAAGATGATGTAAATCTTAGGTGTGCTTTTCCCAGTATTTTGTATGAATTTGAAATCCTTATTTGCCACAAGGTCTACTTCAAATCCAGAGAAAAGTACATATCTTTAAATGGTAAGAAACTCTTCCCTCTCAAGTAAAGGAGCATCTCTCCTGTGCGTTTTAAGACTACAGTTGTGGCTCTTTTAGACTGCATGATTTTCATAGCAGCTGTGGTCTTAGCCTGAATTTTTCAATGTTCAGAGACTAAATGTCTTGTTAACCTTTATCCCCTCTTGCATCTATTTTCTAGTTTAGCTTTAAAATACAACAAATATCAGTTGTTAATACTGTGTTCTTCATGCAAAAGACAAGATTAGCACTTCCATCAGCATAATAGCCTTTCATTAGAAGTGTTGTTACAAATATAAAATGCTTCTTGTTCTTTCAGCCTAAGCTTTCTTGTTCCTTAAGTGTGCATGTAATTTTTCCAAAAAGCAATAACTGTCACACATATGAGGATGGATATTTCTTTGCATAGCACGACTCTCAGGACTGAAGAGGTGGGTGGGGGGAGAAAACAAAGCCAAATTGCTGTAGCACCATGAAAGGCTGTAATGCGTCAGATTTCATAATTCTGGGTTAGAATACTTAAACATCCTTAAGTAAAAGAAAAAAAAAAACCTCAAAAAGAAACCAAAACCATAAGAGTATTTTTAAAATAAATTTGGCCAGCCACTCTTACCTCTAAGTTAAATCCCGTGGGAATGAAAAATGGACTTGTAGGACTGTTAAGGAGAAGTAAGATCTCTGTAAGCAACTTACTGTTGTAAGAATGCTCTACAGAAGTTTGGTTTTTGTCATGTAATTTTGAGAATTATTTCTATTTATTTTATTTCTGATCAAGCATTGGATTAATTCTGTAAGAGGTTTTTGTTGATCTTACTGATTTTGAAGAACACTTAATGCCACAAGAGACCATTAGATATAAGTTGTATTATCTAAAAAGATTAAGCTTGTCAGAAAAACCCAAGATATGAGATACTTGAATAACTACTTTGTAAAAGAAAAGCAATATTTTTCATTTTGTTGTTAAAATATTTGTTTATGTATAATTGTACTCAACTTTTTAGACTTCCAAAAGATACTGTGCTTTAAAAAAATGTAGTAAGAATATAGAAATGGATTTTTTCTTTCATTCTGAGGTATATGTGGGAAACAAAAACTAAAGTAGGAGACTTATGAAAAGAGATTCCATGAACTCAAATTATTTAACTTGTGTATGATGTATGACTTGAATGCATGCAAATCCAAAGAGAAAATTGTGCTAGATAATAACAATTGTTTATACTAGGTTCTGTAAACTACTTGGTATTTGAAATTTGCTTTTTGGAAGTGAAATATTGTCAAAATAATTTTTTCCTGCTCCTTTACAATGCAAGAATGTGTTGCCTTCAGACACGGATTAATAGGTAGGCTAACCACTTTTTTTTTTCCCCTCCTTGTTCAGAGCATGTTGGTGGTAACAGTGGTACATTTCTTTAAATTTCAGGCTGTTCTTGAGCACCTTCACTCTAGCAGTTTCAGCTGGTGCAGTCCTGCTTCTACCTTTCTCAATAATCAGCAATGAGATCCTGCTTTCTTTTCCACAAAACTACTATATTCAGTGGTTAAATGGCTCACTAATTCATGGTTAGTACTCCACATAATATAATTAAAATGGATGTCTTCATTATACATGCACAGATATGTTCTTATTTTCAAACTAATATCTCCATTTTCATTTAAGATGCTAATTGAAGTGTTAATATGCTGTTGGCTAGTTGATTTGGCTCGTGTGTGATAGGTCACAAAAGTCAGTCTTAACTATTGTTTTGGGATTCTTAAAAGAATAATTCAGATTTGATGGAATTAAACCAAATTCACTGCTTTAAATATTAATGTAGAATAAGAGCTACTAGAAGCTAACCTGAAAACGCACTGTTCAAACTTCATTTGTTAATGCAAGATTCATAAACCTGTCTCTATGATGATACATTGATTTTTTTTTCAAAATAAAAAAATGTTTTAAGAAACTTGCTAACTATGAGCAGTCAGGATTAGATAATTACATTCAGCATAGTGATTTATTTGTAAACAAGGATATGATAGAATAGAAGTGTATCGAGTGTGACAAAGAGGCACAATAAAACTACTTCAAGCAAAACTAGATGCAAGAAATGTATGTTACTTGTGATGTCTCTGTGTCTGGCAGAGTGAGTTTTGCATGCTTTCCTCTACTGATTAACGTGCTTACAACTATGATGCGTAATAGATACTAGTATATGAAAATAACTTTGGACACTTCTGTGGGTGCAGGGGGAGTAACTAGTGGAAACAGGACATTCTTTAGTAGATTGGCTTGAGAAATGAGATAGTACCTTCACTATGTGGAACAATTTGTAAATGATCTGCTCCAGATTAAATAAGTTAACTGTGCTCTCCTTTTTTTTCTTCTTTTTGTGAAGAGATAATAATTGGGCTTTGGAGGACTTTTCTCTGAAAAATGTACACTTTTTGCTATGTGCCTAATACTTGTGGATAGCAAATTAATGTTTCCACATTCCTGACTTGCAAGGGTGTGTTTTTTTGGGGTTTTGTTTTTAAGGTTAAAGAAATTGACAACAAATTAAATGTAGATAGGTGAAGACAGGAAATAATGCATATTGTCTATCAACACCAGAAATACTCAACTAGTTTCATAAAGTTATCTGGACAGTAAAATAAATTAATTTACTTATTTTTAACCTGCGAATAAGGAGCTGATAGTGGACATGGTGGTCAGTGGTGACCCTGACTGTTGTAACAGTAGTGTAAGACCTGAGGAAAGTGAGGAAGGGACATTAGCAGAATAGAGACATGAGATTTTACGAGAGTAGGCTTTGTCCTCTTCAGGAAATGTGTATGTGGGACCTTACTGGAGAATGCCCTGAAAGCAAAAGAAGCTAGGAAGAGATGATTACTTTCAGGGGTAACCTTCAAGCACCATAATGAGCACCTCAGTGTGACAAAAAAAGGAGCAGGTGTAATGGGAGGCTGATTTGGCTTAGTGGGGAGCTCAAAACCCCACTAAGTGGAAGTGTATAGGAAGTGTACAGAAGGTAGAAGTATGACCTGCCCAGGACTGTTGCAGAAATATCACCTCTGTGATATTTCCTCAATATATCCTGGTGTGGAATTAGGAAAGTCAGGTCACAGTTAGATTTGTGGGGTTTGTGTAAAGCCAGCTTCTTCCCTGGAGCATGAAGTGAGAGGTAAGGTACAATGTTTGCAGGACATAAAGCAATTGGTTCTTCACAGTGGGGATAGTTGAACAGTGGAAAACACTGTCCGGAGATACTGGGAGATCTAGATCCTGGGAAGTTTTGCAAAACTCATCTGGTTAGAGCCCTGAGCAACCCGATTGCACCAGCGATTTAACTATTTTAGGCAGCAGATCAGACCATGTGACCTCAGATGCTCTTTCTAGTTGAGCTGGCCTATGACCTGTTTTGTCACACATGGAGGATTGCTAATTTGGAATGTCTCCTACATGGAAGAAAAATAACCCCAGCTAATTCTAATTTTTTTACATATAAGTTTGTCTGAGCAGCTAAATCTAATTTTTTTTTTACTCCCAAACATTAAAAAAAAAAAAAAGGAAAACAGTACTTCCTTCTGTTTGAATTGACTTTGAGAAAACTACAATAAAGATTTCAGAGGAGGAAAATTAAATAACCAATTCAGAAAATTCCACGGTCGCTAGAGTAGTTGAGAAAACTTGGGTTAATTAGAAATCTACTGGAAGAAGTAGCTGTCATGTAGGAAGGTCTTTGAATTTTCCAGTGACTATCATATTTTGAATTTAATTTGATAATCTTTTGAAAGTACCAGTACCACTCAATGCATTCAGAGTATAATTTTCAAGTCCAATAGTGGTGGCTAGAGAAGAAGTAAATTCAGCATCTTGGTGCTTCCAGGTTTGACGGTGTATTGCAGAGCTTGCTCTGGAGCTAGACACGACTGACCTCAAGCAAGATTTAACCACAGTTGGTGTGCAGACTTCAGAAGCATCACTAGATTTTGGATTTGACCACGAGCTTCTGTAACTTGACAAAAAGCAGTGTCGTTTAGTTCTAACCATTGCCTTGGCCACGGGCTCCCTCTTGTGGTACTCACTAGGTGTGCAGACCAGCTTTGTGCTGCTCTGGAAAAACCTATTTCGTGTAGTGCCAATCACTATCTTTTTGAAGTTAGTGATGAAGTACCCGTGCAAGTTTGAGAGCTAATAGTGCTGGCACAAGCACTCAAGTTCAGAAAATGTTTATATCTCCAAATCCTTCCTGGCATGGACTTCAGGTACAATCTGCTTACTGCTTTGCAGATGTTACCCAATAGGAAGACTTGTAGTGCTTTACAACACGTGGGTTTTGCAAAGTTTATCAATGACAGATGCGGTCTGAGATACTTGAACGTAACATTAAGGGGTCTTATTTTGTGTTAGTTGTGGCATAGGGACAAATAGAAAATACATGCCTCTGATTTTTGAAGCTAGGCAGAAAGCCCGTACCTGGACTCAGTATAAACGCTCGTACCTAATGCTGCTTCAGCTGAAGCCAGAAATACTTGTGGACAGCTGGATGTTCACTCGTGCTGTTGTTGGCTACAGCCACCAGGTGGGGGTAAAACGTAATGAAACTGCCAGGAATAAGAAAGATGAAAAATTGCTGAGCATGTGATCTGTTTGCCAAAGACTAAGAGATTTTTAATTTTTATGTTTTATTAACTTGTTTTATGAGGGGTATTCTTAGGTCACTACAAATGCAGAAACCCCTAAATTATTACAAAGGCTTTAAGCAGTTTATACTATATGTTGATATCTGCATGTCTCTCTCATGCAATTTCATGATGCAGTCAGTGTAGTAGGGAATGATCATTTTTCTGGCTCTCTTTTAATTTGATTTCTGAACTGTCAGATTAGGATAAGAAATACGGTAGGGGAAGACGACCATAAGTCTGTTCCTTTACTTTGAGGATAAATTGTATATATGTATGCCAGCAGCAATACAGCACTGTATATAACTCTTAACTTTACATCCAAATCATAGCTCTGTAGTTTAATACTGTGTAATTGTGGTTCCTGTCAGCTGTTACTGTGTACATTTCTGGGGTTTAACTTCTTAAAAATCACCCCAGATGTTCACCACTCTCTCCTCCCTTAAAATGCTCCATACATGTTATGGAGCCCCTAAACCCTGTTTTACATTGTAGATAGACAATAGAGCTGCTGAAATTAGGACAACCAAGGTATTCGGCTTTGCAGTAGGTAACCAAATGCACTGTCTTCAGTTAGAGAAAACCACTGAAATAAGACCCCCATCTATTAGTATTTCTACTCTAACCCTAGTGTCTTAATTTTCTGGAGGAAAAAAAAATAAATACACAGGCTGCCTGAGTTAATGTGCCCATACTAAGGGCTGCTAATGACATTCTTGCTGATGTTGCTATGTGTGAATGTTCCTTCAGTGGTAACAGGAGCTTCCTGGCTAAGCAAATTCAAAAGGAAAAAATCCCCTTCTTTGTTAACTGGCGTTTAGCCACCTTTAGGCAGCCTGTTTTCTTTAGCAATTGGGTATTGTATTTCATGCATCTTATGGAATTTTCTTATGTTTTGTTTTCTGTTGCTTATTTGGCTAAGTTTGCTTCCTGGTGCTATCATTTGCTGGAGAGGTAGATTTCTTGGCCCTCTGACTCCCTCCTCCCCCCTTGTTTTTATTTCTCCTTAAAATTTAAATAATTTCATTGAAGTCTAAAGGAAGTATATATGGTGAAAGCATTTTTTAAGGGTGTGTAGGTGAAGATAACTCACTATTTTACATTTGGAACTAAATACAGGAATTTATTGCAATAATGAATTCCCCAGACATCCAGTAAATAATTATTTCCTCCCCTGTTCTTTTCAAAATGGACAATTTCAAAGAAGAAAATGAACAAGCCTGTACATGACGAAAGAAATAAAGTTCTTCCAACTTTCTTGTCATGGGGGATGTTCCTTTTTTTTTTTTTTTTTTTAATTTCAGGTGATATAGTCCTGCAGAACTTTGGAAAACTGTTTTGGGGAAGGTGAGGGACTAAGCCTTTTTTTTTTTCTTCCCTCAAACCTGTTAGCTACTGAATTGCTGGTAAGCTTCTTTTATAAAGAAGCAGCACTGCCTCCTGCCCAACTTTTGATAGGGTGATGATGGGTTCATGTTTAGGCACCAGAAACTGTCTGTTCAGAAAGTGTTTAGCTTAGAAAATCTTAATAGAGCAGATAGCCTTAATGGAGATCAGTTATCACTTCAGGTTGTTTTTTAATCCCTTTCCTGCAGATGTCACATTTGTCTTGCAGATATCCTAGTTTTAGTCAGTTGTTGGTTTTTCACCTAGGTCACAGAATGGGTCAGGTTGGAAGGGACTGTTGGAAATGGTCTATTCTGACCCCTCTGCTTAAAGCTGGGTCACTGAGAGAAGGCTGCTGAAGGCAGTGCCCATTTGGGTTCTGAATATGTTGAAGTATGGAGGAGACAAAACTTTTATGGGCAACCTGTTGGGCCCATGGGCAACCCCACTCAGAGTGGAAAAAGATTGGGTTATTTTTTCCTTTTATACTTATGTTTAAATAAGTTTTCTATTTTTTCAATTCATGCTCCTTGCTTCTTCTCCGTTCACCAGATACCACTGTGAAGAGCCTGATTCTGTTTTCCCTTCCTCGTTGATAAGATCTCATTGAGTCCTCTCTTTTCAAGGCTAAACAATTCCAGCTTTCATAGCCTGTCCTTGTATGACAGATGCTGCAGTCCTTTAATCACCTTTGTGATCCTTTGCTGAATTCACCCCAGTACAACCATGTCTGTCTTGTATGGAGGAGCACCCAACAGTGCTCCAGATGTGTGCCAACAGTGCTGAGCAGAGAGGAAGGATCACCTCTCTTGACCTAACTTCTCCTAATGCTCCAGGATGCTGTTGGCTGTCTTTTGCTGCAGGGGCACTTTGCTGGCTCATTTTCAACTTGTCCAACAGAACCCCAAAGGCCTTTTCTACAAAGCTGCTTTAGGGACAACAGCTGCCCAGTGTGCTCTCTGCCCATTTGTCCAGCCTATTGAGGCTCATCTGAGTGGCAGTCCACTGCTCCTCCTCACCTTGTATCTTTGCAAACTTACTGAGGGTGTGCTGTCCCCCATCATTCAGGTCATTAGCAAATATGTTAAACCCAGTATCAACCCCCTGGGGTATACTGGTCTCCAAAGTGACTTTGTACCGCTGATCGCAACCCTTTGAGCCCAGAAGCTCAGCCAGTTTTCAGTTTAACAAAGTAGAGGCTAGGTAAGTAATTAGACTGAGGAGTTTTATGGTAGATGATGCTGAAAGCCTTACTAAAGTTGATATAGCAAACACCCCCTGCTCTCTTCTTGCCCACTGACCCAGTCACCTCATCGTGGAAGGCTGGTGTTGCTCTTACCGTGATATTTTATTATTATTTGGAGGTGACGATGCCAGTTGTGTATTGCTCATGTTAAAATGCATGATTTGCCTAAGTTTCTCTTGAGGAGAAAATATGGGAGGAAGTAAGCTCACAGAACTGAGTTTTGTGAGACTCACTGGTAGAATACTTTTGTCCTGAAGGCATTCAGAATGGTTATTTAAAGAACCTTCAATGAGATATTGTGGATGTTGTCCACCTGAGTTTAGTCCGTCTCCCAAGATGCAAGACATTTGCTGCTGTTTAAGTTGGCGTCCAGTTTTTATTTGAAGATCATTATGCAGAGAGATGGGTCTTTTTCAGCAAAGACCTGTAAAAAAACTATGTATCCATAGAAACCTGGCTTCTCTTAGCACTTGTATGTATAACATATTTATATTGAAGGGAGGAAAATGTAATATCTTTGACTGTAAAGCTGAAAGCTTTTAATGTAACCTTTGTTTTTCTTTGCAGGTTTATGGAATCTTGCTTCTCTTTTTTCAAATTTATGTTTGTTTGTGTTGATGCCCTTTGCCTTTTTCTTCCTGGAATCAGAAGGATTTGCTGGCTTAAAAAAGGTAGGGAAATACTGTTAACTACGGAGTAATTACAGTATGCATTCCACTTTCAGACCTTGATTCTGATAAAACCAAAATTACAAATTTGGGAAGATTTGGTGCTGGGATGTGTGTATATATATACACATATGTGTGTACACGTACTTATGTGAATGTGTATGTACAGATGCACACTCTTGCACAAGCAGGTGAAGTGTGTATACAGTGTGTGGCTGTGAGTAAGCTTAAGGGGTGGGGGGGGGAAAGGGTCCTGGAAAAGATGTGTCTATTGAGATGAAAAAAGTTACTTAACTTGTCTCCTTTTTCTAATAAAAATCTTATTAAAACATTTTATTTTTTGGAAAATGATTTTGTTGGGATGCTAAAAGGAGAGAAGGTTCAATAAGTACATAGCAATAAAGTAACAAGGGAAAGTAGTACAGGCTTCTTACTAATGGGAAGGGTGATTAAATAACAGGTGATGCAGAGAAAATGAGTTGATTTGTGAATTTTAAAGATTACAAACATCCCCAAAAATGTTGAAGTGTGGTCATTATTAACATTACTATATGAAGAAAACTGTCTTAAATGGTTAGAGAATAACAAGAACAACCAAGTTGAATATTTTTTGAATAACTGGTTATTCCAGTTGAGAGGGCTGAGTATTTCAGCAAAGCACAGAATTTATGAACAAGAAGATAACTATTACATTAATATTTGAACTGAAGAAATATAATGAAAAAATACTATAATGGGAGGCACAGCAAAATGAATTTCAAATCATAAATATCATATAAATTAAACTGGAAGGACTGTCTGGGGACCAATTGCAGCACATTTTCATTAATCTTTCTCTTACAAATGATTACACTTTTGTTTTTAATGATACTACTCCTGAGGGAATTTGGTGCCCTTGGATGGCAGTTATTAGAAAGCAAAGGATCTTGAAAAGTGGTCTGAAATTGGGAAAATGAGAGGCATTAAAGATAGATGTAAAAGACTGAGAGTCATTGGTGGATTGCATGTAACATAAATCAGCGTGGGGATGACTGTGGTGGGAAGGAAAACATAATTCCTGGTTGTGCTGACGGGGAATTGGCTTAAGGAGAATGAACTTGCCATTTTTTCCCCAATTCCACCAAAAATAAAACTCAGCTGAAGTACTGCTTGGATTGGGATTTTAGCATTCACATGGACACTTAAGAGAGGATATAGAGGACAGCAAAAAAAGTTAAAATTTTCCTTCATGCTGTACTTTCTAATTCAGAGATGATAATGTAAAGAAACAGATTTTGTTCTATAGCTGAAGCTATGGGGAGATTACATAAACTGAGCAATATAGCTGTGTCAGAAAGGACCTGCAGGACCCAACCAAGGTGGTGTGTAAATACTTGTTTGGTGTAGCCTGTTCTGAGATCTGTGATGCTACTGGAATGTTAGTTTGTATTGACTGAACTGACTGAGACGTATCCAAGTCCCTGAAGTTAAAAGTTTCAGGCACAGGCTGAGTTCAACTTCAGAGGACTTTGGTGGTGGTGGGCTAATGTGTTTAACTTTACTTATCCAGTTTGGCTGGAAAAGACTCCTCTTCATCCCTCCCTTCACGTATCTATAGTGATAAGAAAACTCTTAGCAACTCATCTTGTCCTTTCAGTTTTCAGGTGGAGGCCACTCCATTTTTCTTTTGCCTCAGTATCTAGGCACAGCTAATGTATATAATTTTCTCTAAAAAAGAAATCCATTAACTGATTTGAGTGGGGTTTGTCTCCTGCAGTCCAACCAAAATCAAGATTCCCTCCATTAACATACCATCTATGGCACCACTGGTGCATCCCTGTGACTTTTAGATGTCTGTTGGCTCCAGCAGATGCATTATGTGTTCCAGCTGAATTAAACTTGGCCTTGACCTAAAACTTTAATGGTTATAGTGTTAATTTTTAAATTTAGGATACAGTCTATCAATAAATCCCATTCAAGATAAATAGGATCACAATTACATGCTTACACTTGGAAGCATTTGTAACTCCAGATGATACAGAGCCATAATTTGCCCGCAGATGTCTGGACAAAGACATTTGTTTGTGCTTTAGTTTTGCTTCTTCATGGGGGTAGATGAAATCAGATTTTAGTATCGAACCCCACAGAACCCAATTTGGGGACTTTTTTGTTACTTGGACTTCTTGTGGATAGTTTTGGTACGTCCTAGAGGCCAAGTGTGATTGCTAGTACAGGTACTCAAGGCCAGCATCTGTTGTAGCTGGCCGCTCTATTCAAAGGTATCCAGAATGGCTGCAGACACACGGTATTGTTGTACCAGCTTTGGGTGACCCCTGAAGCTGTTGAAGACCCAGGAATTGTAATCCACTTTAATATGAACATACCTTGTCTTTGATTGCGTTGATTAGAAAGTGAGTGGCAAATGTCACTTCAGGACTAAATTGATAGTTAAAATTGAGTGCGCTGTTCTGATACAGATAAACAATTCTACTTGCCATGAGTACTATATATATATTAAAGAATTACATTACATAATAGGGTGGCTAGAATCTAGAAAAATTAATGGTTAATTGAACTCAGGATTACATCTGAACTTTTCAGTTCTAGAATCTATGAAGGGTACATCCAATTTTTTTTAACTTTCCTTAGATTTTGGCATATTGCTTATCATTCTTCAGAGAGGATTTTGCTCCTATGATTACTTAGAAGAATTCTGGTACTCTAACAGATTAATTT